>JAQGAX010000496.1:0-16134 GCA_034698105.1 Plectus exinocaudatus
GTAAGGGTTCCCCCTTTCAAAATTTTCAATTTGTTGGTATTCAATAGTTGGTGACTATTTATACCAGTTATATTTCCGATTTTTTCTCGGGTTTGGGAGTGATCTCCATAAACTTCCCCATCTAAACAAGTATGACTGCAGTCAATCTCACTCATTGCTGATAGAAGGTTCAGCCAGTGTAAAGCTAAACCAGACTTGTGGATAGCTGAAGAAACGGGGAATTATGATACTGAGCGCATCATGCAAAACGCTGTGCATATTTGACCCCGAAGGCAAGATTTCGGCAAAAATTCTCATCACATCTCTCAATCAAATTTCGTAATGGAGCACATTTCGTAATGGAACCAGATAGCATCAACTATTTGCTCTCATTTTAGCAAAATAGATGTTATTGCATTTTACACTTTTTGAAAATTTTCAAAAATGTCGATCTATTTAGCAGCGCACCCTTTTTCATGGAGTTAATATCAGAATAAATACCAAACAAGAAATATCGTAAAACTTACCATCGAAACTGGGCATACAGCCTTCTGGCAGGGGAATAGCAAAGGGCAAATTGTGGCGCCCAGCGGCCATAATCTGAGAACTCGAGCTCGCACTTCCCCAGAGCCTTGTCCATAAATTAACATATTCCAAGCGGTTAGTGTATACGTTGTTCGCGCTAAGAAAATAACATTCAGGTGCTATTGGCGCGAGCAGCTGGGGGCCGGAGCATGTCTTTCTGTAATCAGGAGGGGTCCAGGGGTCTACCCCGTTCCCACTGGCCGGACCGCCATTGGATGTTTTTTAAAATCCCGATACGAAGGTGCCGTACCCCCTCCCCGAGAAGGTTCAGGCTACCTCGTCCTTCTTGCGCTTTTTTTCTCCTGCGCACTGCATTGAGAGTGCAGGGGCGCGTATCTCTCCCCCCCCCCCCGCAACATCCTTGCCAAGCTTTGTTGTGAAGATGATTCAACGTGCATGTGCTTGTCAGGGAGGCATAGGTTGTACTACATCCCCAATACACCCCACGCCTAGCTCTGCATTGTATTATGTAAAGAGGGCACTGAGACGCTCCTTTGTGGCGAAAAACTGGCGAAAAAATTTTTGGCAAATTTTTTGAATTAGCGCGGAAATCCGGACACGAAGGTACCGTACCTCCCCCTCCAAGAAGGTCCAAACCCCTCCTGGCCTCGGACCTCGGTTACAAGTATGACTCACATCTCTAAGCGAGTCTTCGCATATCCATATACTTTCACGTATATGCCATCGAAACTAGTTTCTTTGTTGACTTGAAGTTCCATTTTTCCAGAGACGCGTTGTCCAGGTTGATACTCACGAGCTTCATTGTCAAAGTGGACGTCATATGTGTACGACTTGACCATAATTCTACGACGCAGACTAGCAAAGTCTGTAGGGAACCATTCATACAACGTCGTCGCGACATACATGTAACAGGTTTCAAAAAGGGGAGAAAATTTGCATTATCAAGGCAAAAAACAGGCGGTAATTCAAAAATTTGAAAATTTTCGGCCAATTTCCTAGGGGTTCAGGCTTTTTGCTCGGATTAAGGTCCCTCCAAACTGTATGGCTGTTACATGTGTGATTGGAGTGGGATATATAACAATTATAGGCGCCTGCGCGATTCACAATGACGCGTTATTGCCTGGCTGCTTTCGAAAAATGAGGTTCACAATGACGCCTAAAGACGCGCCTTTTTTCAAGACAAGAATTCTTGAAAAACAGGCGACCAGCGCGCCTATCGCATGCAAATTTTTCGGCACCAGGCGACAAGCGTTGATGTCGTTCGCGTTGCCGCCTGATAGGCGACAAGCGAGGCTACAAGCGTGCATTCTGTTCCGGGCTTAAGAAGTAGCGAGCAGATAACGCTAGTATTTGTCTTTTGATGAAGCAAAATGACATAAGCAGCGACGTCTGATGCGATCAGATGCGCTTGCGCACACTTTACCTGATTTTTTGTCACTTTTGATATTGTCATATTGTCACAATTCCAAACAAAAGTACACTGCTGATACAGCGCTTCGTGAAAAACAGAAAGACTGAAATTTAACTCGTTGGTAAAATGTTAAATAGTCAGCTTAAAGTAGCCCATTCTTTATAAATAGCCGATGGGCACAAACTAGGAAATACCTGATAGGTAGAATCCAGTTCTAGGAACTAAGACACTTGCAAATGATTGCAAGCCGTGACGTTTACCGATTACCCTCTTACTCGTACTTGTAAGGGGACGGTAATCTGGTTAGAGACAGATCCCCTCCTCAGTGGGAATTATATTGGCGGTTTTAAATTTCACGCCGATGGCTGGGGCATCAAAAGTGACAAAAAATCAGGTACAAGCGCAAACGCACGTCGCTGCTTTTATAATTTTGCTTCATCAAAAGACAAATACTAGCGTTATCTGCTCACAGATGCTTCAGGTTCTGCAGTTACATCAATGCAAACAAAAATGAATGGGCGAATATGCTCGTACAAATGTAAATGCGAAACATAAGCATGCTGCTGAGCAAACCTGGGCACGTCCCAAAGCTTGGGGGGGGGGGGGGGGGGTCGCATTACAAATTTCTGGGGGGTCGGCGACCCCCCACCGTATTACAATGCAAAATGTTCTGGGGGGTTGCGCCAAAAGTGGGGGGTCGCGCGACCCCCCCCCCACTGCCGGTCTGATGCTGAGTAAACTGTATTTGGAATTACAGTGAGTACTAGATGATGCAGTTGATGAAGAATGAATCCGCAATTACGCCTGTAATAACGGGTGTCCGAGGCCAGGGGGATCTGGACCTTCTCGAGAGGGGTACGGTCAGACATGTGCACGGGTTTGGCCGTAGGGGGGTATCCGTATGGCGGGTATTCTGGGGGGTATATATTTTTTCGCGCCAGTGTGGCGACCTTTTTTGCGAAAATTTTCTAAAAGTCGGCCACCTTGGCGACCTTTTTTTAAAAAAGGTCACCAATTTTCGATCTCAGAAAAACACTGTACTCCCCCTTATCATTGTAATTTTTGTCATACCCCAACTCCAAAGTACTCGGAGGTATGAGACCCCTTGGGGGGGTATATACCTCTGTGCACATGTCTGGGTACGGTGCTTCCTGTCGGGATTTCGCCTCGAAATTTAATATATTTCATAGCCAATACGTGGCAATCCGGTCGGGGATAAGGGGTAGGTCCGCTAGGGGTCTGACCGCTGGCTAGGGGGGCGTGACCCCCTGGACCCCCTTTGTTACAGGTATGTCCTCAATGCCATGAGATTCCTTCTTTATATCTCTTTTCATTACGAGACCTTCGTATGTCATTGGCTATCGCATGCAAGCGCGTCCATTTATTTCAAGTTGAATTTGGTTGAACAAGTTGAACATTACATTTCTTTACTGTTGCAGGAACAGTCTGAAAAGGGTCCGACAATCCCTGCGATTTCCAGGCAACTGCCGGTTAAAGTAAACCATTCAAAGCGATTTCTATCATACGTACTACACGAAGGAAAAACGAAGAAATCAGACTATAAAACAAATCCGGTACGATGTTTTATAGCTTATTAAACTGCCATTTACCGTTTTTTTCTTCAAAAAAGCGCCTTCACTAAATAAGCACCACGGGGCGTTTAGTAACGTCAACTTTCCGAAAAAGCGCCCCCTTCCCAGACACGCGAATTTTTTCGAGATGCAACCTTAAGAAGATCAGACTTTATTTTTCAGTCAATCCAACTGCCACCACCACCAAGTCACAAAATTGACCCTGCTGCGTTTGCATGTTTTCAAAACGCGGCCATAATGAACGACACTTGCACTGCTACGACTGACTGCCTAGAAGACATTATGACCTGTGGAGAGCATGGTCCCATTCAAGAACAGTACCAACTAATTTGCAAAGAATTCCGCGAGCTTGCAAAATTATTCAACCCTGAAGGACAGCAGTTCTTGAATTGCACTGCAAATTGCGTAACATCCGAACTTGTCCACATAGTTCGTCATACTAACGTGAAATTGTGTTGCCCATCGTTGGTGCTATGGAGGGAATCGAAAGATCGCTTTGAATGCTGGGCGGGCTGTGGTTTTTGCAATGTTTACTTGACAAATCACATCGGTTTTAAAGCGATTTTTGATCAATCTGATCCAGGTTCCAGTGCCTCGGGCTTTTTCAGCGAATTCTGTCGTTTGCGATGATGAAAATTTTTTTCGATCAGCCGATTGTATCGATTGTTCTCCTATTAATTCTGGGATATGGGTTGTATGCATTCTATTTTTACTTATAAATATTTATGACAAGTTTAATCGTGATGCATTAAAAGATGACGCCCAACATCGAAAACATCAGCTGCTTTGCGGTAGCTGAATTAAGTCAATAGTAGTAGTTGCTCTGACACAAAAAGTTGATGCAACTGCAACGATACATTGCAACGGTATATTGGTTGTGCTCATGCCATTATCATTTGTCAGATTGTATGACGTGGTTAACAGTTATGCGCAAAATATGGTGCTTAACATGGTCGACCTTCGTGCCCAGCTTCGTTCGACCCACACTCGAATTTTATTCGCTGGACTTTGAGTTTAACGATGACTGAGGGAACTGGAACGGAACTGAAGTTTGACTGAGGCAACATAATTCATTCGCTAAAGAATTTTCTTCCGTTAAAATTACACAACCCCCGTCTTCTGAAAGTCAACGAACAACACTATAACAAGAGTGACTATATTAAAGGCGGTGTAGTGCGGCAGCAACAGCTTTTGGCAATCTGCGAGCAAATAGGAACAGTTACGCTAGCGGCTGCAAATGTTCCCATTCAAATGTGCAATTGGACACATGTGGTTTCGCAGCCTTATCACTAAGCGAGTGAAGGTATAGCTTGTGTTTAAACGACTCTTGCTGAAGTTAGGATAAATCGAAGTTAGTCAAAAAGGAATGATCAGCACAGCGGCAAACGTCGCCAATTTCATTGCTGATTTCTTGAGATAAAAGTTATTTAATGGGTCAAACTGAGCTCTAGAACTGAGATTTGAACTGAGTTTGAGGAGGCCCGCAAAAGGATATGGGCCCCTTTTGAAAACTGGATACCAATTTTGCCCCCCCACCGGTTTTTGACTTTTGGCTACGCGTCTGCAGTTCTGATTCATAATGAATAGGGCTGTAACGGGGACGGGGATAGAAAAATTCCGGGGACGGTGAATTTCGGGGGCGGGGAATTTATGAATTTCGGAGACAGCCCAAATAATGGACGACATTGACAACATGTCTTCGGGCCCCCGCCTGGCTCCCATCAAGAGTAGCCCTAATGGAGCACACAGGTTCACGGCTGCAATACATTTGTTGACGGGCCCCCATTACCTATGAGATAGTCGTGTGCACGGGTTCAAACCGACATGTTGCAATTCTATACTATCTCAAATAGATAAAGGAACATATGAAGAATTTCCCACGTTACACCTACTCGCCAAACTCTGCCAGATCACAGTTTGTATAAGACATAAACATTGGTAGTTATTACATCTCATTCATTCTTGACTTTGTTTCACGATGATATATTGAATGGGCACCTGAATTGAATATTGAATGGGCATATCTGATCATGTTGTCATTTTGCCAATAGATCAACGACGAAAATGCATTATAGGGCGAACGTGAGTCATACACGAAAGTGGGGGTACCTTAGGTCCCTCCAACCCGATAAAAAAGACCCGAACCCCCTTGATATCTGCCGAAAGTTTGAAAATTTTGAATTCACATCCATATGCCTGATTATGGTTGTTTTGACCCTGATTATGCCTATTTTTCCTGAACCCCCCCCCAACTTTCGACACCTGTTACATGCACGGTTTGAGTACTAAGAGATCGAAAATGACTTTCTGCAGTTTGGGAATAACATCTATCAAATGCAATTTTGTATCAATACGGTAGTTTGCCCGGTCTCCTTGATTCTTCTTTCACGCTGCAGGGAAAGGAAAAAGAAGCAAATAATTAATCACTATCAGGGAATGTTTTACGTTTGTAAGAATTCGACATGTAACGCACTAGAATGTTACCGATGGAAGAAGACGATCGTTTATTGCAATCAAAAACACAAGAGCGCGTTTCAACAAAGGTCACGTTTCATTGCGATTAAAAAACACAACGAAACAGAGCAGCGACGTGCGCAGACCCAATCAACCTGGCGACATACATATAAGTGGGGGTACCTTGGAGGTGCCTTAGGTCCCCCAACCCAGTGCCGGATTATAGGTGAAGCTAACGAAGCTAAAGCTTCGGGCCCCCGGTCGAAAGGGGGCCCCGATGGGGCCCCCGAATTTTGGGGACCTAAAAAAAGTCGCTGAAACGGGGCGAAAATTTTTTTGCTATACAGTAAGGGGTCCCATGTCAAGTTCAGCTTCGGGCCTCCGATCCCCTTAATCCGGCCCTGCCCCAACCCGAGAAAAAACCAGAACCCCCTTGGAACTCGACCGAAAAATTGAAAAATTTACATAATCAGGCGAAAATTTTCAAAATTTTGAATTCTCGCCAATATTTTTGTTGCCTGATTATGGTAATTTGACCCTGATTATGCAAATTTTTTCCTGAACCCCCAACTTTCGACATCTGTTACGTGTATGCCTGGGGAGGGCGGCGTTTTCAAAAAATGGTAAGGGTGGACCTTTCTCTTTTGCTTTTGGAGACCGAAAACAGGGGGGCGTCAGAGGTGGGCACGGTGGGCCGGCCAAGGGGGGTGATGGACCAGATTTAGGGAGGGGATCATCCCCCTAAAAAAAATTTTCACCCTAAGGGGGGATGGAGGTAAAAATTTTTTTTCGCCACATATGATTAGCGACCTAAAAAAAAAAAAGGTCGTCAAATTCCAGCCGACCAAAAACACTGTACTCCCCCCTTCTACGTTAAAAAATTCTCATCCCCCCCCTAAACTTCGACCCCCTCGGGGATGGAGCCTCCAAGGGGGGACATCCCCCCAATTCCCCCCAGCGCCCACGTCTGGGGGGCGTGCACCCCCAAGCTCCTCCACATGCGCACACCACAGGAAACAGAACCTTATTTTTGAATTTCGATGCATTTTTCCGGTGCAATACGAACTACGGTACTTTCCGAAGCATCATGCGCGACTGCGACGGATTAATGGAATAGTTTCCCGTGTACCAAACGTAACCGGATGAACTGTGCCAATCTTGTGGTTCATATAAACCGTTGAGAGATATCACCCCTGTCGCGCCGCAATTTCCTAACCACCAGCCACTGAAAAGAAGACGGTTAATAAAGTTCTGTAATTTGTTTCACGTCATACCCCAGATCATGCCCGATGCAGCAGCCACCACAACCGTCATGATTTCGATTGCCATCGTTTGTCGAAAATTTCATTCCGTTGTTTGCATTGATTCCAACGGAAGATCCATCAGAAGCATTGCCGGATGTCGTGTTATCTATGCGAAGAGTGTAAAAGTTGTTCTCGGTGTCGACCTAAATTTAGGGTGAGGGTACAGTTTATACCAATTTATGCATCCCGTCATCCGACTATTGTTTGCTCCCCTTCCACAAAATTTGTCCTCGTCTTTTGCAAATCTCCTCCGTTTCCATGCCATCTTTTTCATCCATACCTATAACTAGGGGGATCGGACCCCCCTGGCATGACCCCTCCCTCCGAGACAGTCCAGAAAACAGTTTCACCACTACGTGGTGAAAAATGTTGGCTATTTTTTTAAATTCGCGCAGAAATCCCGACATGAAGGTACCGTATCTCCCCGAGAAGGTCCAGACCCCCCTGGCCTCGGACACCCGTTACAGGTATGTTTACACCTCGTATTTCTCTCCTACGTACAGTATACTGTTTGCAAGATGGCTACTTACCATGAAAGATGTGTATATTCCGTACCAGAAACCAGTCGGGTATGGTGAATTTGGCGCTCTATCTCCATAAATATCAATGCGCATTTCAACTTTTGGATCTTTGGTGCTCAAAATATGAATATAGTCATTGCCAAGCCAAAATGTATCGTCCAATCCATTACCGAATCCGCTTTTATACTCTTCCCACGTCTTGTCATTAAATGAAAAATGCCTATCAATGCGTCTAAAAATGCACAAATATAAAGTTTTTGATTAGTTTCGAAATCTAAGGATCAAAAAGGATCTAAAAAGGATCTAAAACCAAGATTATTAAGATTGGGAATCCAAGATGCATCCGTGTCTGATTTAAATTTATTATATTTTTTGTATTTTTCCATTAGATATATTTTACTCATGGAACAACTTTTTATCGCGCTCCAGCTACCGAGCCGTAGCCATGTCTGCATGTCTGCCTCCAATTGTACAGAACCCTCCAAACTAGTACAGTCAAATACGGATGCAAGAGCAGGCAGGGGAAATCAAAAAATGGCTCCTATATCCGAGGTCAAATAGTATAGCTGTAGTATAGCACGGGAATCAAAACGCCTGCTCTTACATCCGGGTTCTACTGTACTGTACTACTTAACATAGCACGTGTAGCAGCCCTGTCAGATGCAAAATTGAGACTCGGGCCTTATTATAATGCGAAAATGTAATCATATTTCCACATTTCTAATTTATATTGTTTTATAAATCGGCTCCTAATCGCCACCCCCTCCCCGAGAAGGTCCAGACCCCCCCCTCCTGGCCTCGGACTTCGGTTACAGGTATCGGTATGTGACATCATAATTAACACTGAAGCTGAGTTGAGAAACCTAACAAAAATTAATGTGCGCATTCAAATGAGCGTTCTCAAAAGCGCACAAGAATTCATTTTTAAAAAATTAAAAGAATTCATCCGAACCTTTGGAACACGGTCCACCCGCCTCCGTCCGTTTCCATGTTGCAGTAAGCATCGAACCCTTGCGCGATATTTGGCGGAGTAAGAAAATAAATTGAGCTTGGCAACTCAGCATGCTGTTGATGTAGTTGTAAACAGTCTGCTGCCGGATACGGAAGATTTTCACCTAACAAAATATGGTAAACGTGCAAAGGAAATGGTGGTGATATGGGGGAGCTACAGCATGCATGTAAGTGGGGGTAGGCTGGTCTCTTCAACCCGAGAGAAAAAACCTGAACCGCCTGGAAATCGGCCAAAATTTTTTAAAATTTTGCAAAACTTTAAAATTTTTGAATTTTCCATTCAATATTTTTTATATAAATTATATTGATTTTGATTACATCAATTACCTATTAATTTTGCCCCTGATTATGCAAATTTTTCCTGATTCCGAACTTTAGAAACCTGTTACATGTATGTATGCCTTTGCGATGGACCGAAAAAGCAGCACTCACACAAAAACGATTGCTGCGTACTGCACGGAACCACAGTCCATTGCCCTTGAACACAATTCGATGGCAGATCCGTTTTCTGACAGATTTGCACACATCCTTCTGCATCCAGAGGTGGCTGTCCAGGTGCCCAATTGGTGTACGAAAATGGAGTTTCGTCGGTCCAAGCAAATGGCTGAGCGCCAAATTTAAACCCGCCAATAAAAACATTGCCATTCAAAGCTGGGTGTTGTAGCAGCGTACCTTAACGAAAAGTCTAACGATTTTAGCGCAGATAAGTTCAGGGGCGAAACTAGAAAGTTTGTACTCCCATATAGCGTCGTAACCCTAGACTCCCACTGAGTATCGAAGGTACACAGCGCTGTGCACCCAAGAAAATTTTCAGTGCCCACCAGGCGCGGCGCAAGAAACCGAAGGTTGGGGGTGAAAATTCAAAATATGGCGGGAAAATGCAAAATTTTCTTCACAGTTGTCAAAATTTTCGCAATTCTTGGGGGAAAATCCAAAAGACGATAGGATTCCCCGGTCCCCCCCTAGCGCCTCGCCTGGTGTCCACCGCAGATCAGCGGGATGGACTAATTTTTAAACCGACGAGAGTCTACCGTAGGCCAAAAATTTGAGCACTTTTTTAACTGCTTGAGAAGTTTTTTGAACCGCAGCTTTTTTGACCGCAAATTTTTTTGAAATTTTACTAAAATTCATGCATTGTATAGTATTTGCCTTCTTTTGACGTCCGAAACTGGGGCAACAGAAGGTAAATCGGAAGGGGGCTGGGTCGCCCGGGCCTTGTGCACTGTTACCCATCTTGACTAATCTATCAGTCTTACCGATGAGATCTTGGTCATATGAACCAGAAATCGATGCCAGTGTAGCAACGGTGCCATTTTGCTGCCGATTGCGACAGAATCTATCCGCGTTTGTCCATGTCATTGTGGCAACCACCAATGCCAAATATTTACCGCTTATTGGGTTGCGAGATCCCTCAACAACTAAAAGAACGTATTTTACCAGCGAACCAGTTTCATTAGTGCAAAATTCTTCCTTCCGACCGTATTGAACTGTGGTTCAGTAACGGATAATCTTGGCAACAAATACGTCGCTTACCCGAGCTAATCAATTAATTCGGCCATATTTCAGTCAAAACTGATCTAATTTTTTATTTTGACAATTCTGAAAGTTTTTTAACAAATGTTTGAAGTTTTAACTTAATTTGTGCTTTAACAAGGAAACTAATCAAAACAAAGTGCGCTGCCGCAAACATACACGAAAGGAAATAGCTTCCTAGGAAGAGCGTTCCTCAGAGCAGTTATCAGCGTTGAGGGGCTCATTTAGCCAATTAGTCCTTAGCAGCAGTTGCTAAGGAGTTATTTCTGTCCGCGTATGCATGCGGCAGCGTTAAAAACAATATATAGTAAAGAATATGTTAATACATTAAACAAGACTTCGTGTTATCATTAGTGAACCTGAAAAAAATTCTGAACCTGTTGGCGGAGGTGTTGTAATCGAAAAATTTCCATATTCACCTGAAATATTACCCCAATAATTGTTATCATAAAACTCTCATTGTGTTTTATGCTTACAAATCAGCTGGGCAGTATCATTTTCACAATCTGCGGTAGTCCATTTTCCTTGTCGACACTGGCTATCCGAATGGCAAACTTTGCCACAGTTTTTAGTCGGCTGCCCCTGGTACCAATTTGAGTAATCCCAAGCTGTACCATCGGACCACTGATACGGAAGACCACCAATGTGAAAAGCGCCGACCCATGGATCAGTGGTGAAGAATGGAAGCCAGGCATCTGAACAACGGATTATATTACAGTAAAAACCGGATATAAGAGAATGCAGGGAAATGAAAAAAATTCTCTTATATCCGGTTTTCTCTTATATGAGGTTTATATCCTTAAGCACTGTGGGTGATCACCAACGTCGCATTTTTGCTAGCCAAATATAATACCAGCCCATTTAGCACCCAAATCGAGACTGTAGCAGGAGTATAGAAGCATTTGTGGAAGAAATGCATTCCATTTTCATAGATATTTTCTAAAATTTACTCAAAAATGCCGAATTTTTCGACTTTTTGGCCACTTTTTTGGCCAAAAATTCTCTTATATCCGGTTTTCTCTTATATCGGATTCTCTTATATCCGGTTTCTCTTATACGTTAAAGTATAGGACTGAGCACGGGAGTTCAAAAAAATTCTCTTATATCCGGTGTTCTCTTATATCCGGTTCTCTTATATCCGGTTTCTACTGTATATCATAGCTCAATGATAGTGGATGATAACGACGACGTGGTTCAAATCCTCCTGTTCTAAGTGCTTCATGAGGTTCAGCCCGGTTCATTTTGCGACCTAATGTCACCAAAATGAGGCGAGAATTCTGGGGGGCATATTCTCCTCACCTTTTTCATACCCCTTAGCCCAAACCTTTGCACATCCCTGCCCCCAACCATAAACGACCTTTGGAGTATACTGCATCTCTCAACAGCCCCACGCCTACCTCTGAATATACGCTATTTCGTGCAACCGAAAATGTCCTCGTTGGTTTAATAGAATGCCTCCAAGATCCCGAGATTCATGAACATTCCGGTATACTGTAGGTATTGTACATATATATACTGCGTTGAGTGACCTTGCGTGTTTACGAAACCATTCCTTACTTATTCTACTCTGATCGAAGGCGTTATGGATGGACGCCAGATGTCCATTTGTCACGAGATTTTCGCAATATTTCTCCGCGTCGTTCCAATTCATTGGCCGCTCTCCGGTTATCGCAGTGAAACATTTCATTAGATTGCCATCGTCGGACACTTGCCAACACAAATGCGGCGTGTTTACTGAAAACGATGCGATTGCTGAAGAGAAATGGACGTGGATCAGCTGCTGAAGGACATTCTCGGGCGATTTTATTGCAGTGGCAATGTATTCGATGGTGAATTTTGAATAAATTTGTAAACATTCGACAATAATATGACGGTAGATAGCTTTTCTATACATTTGAACGTTTTGCTTTGTTTCAAAATGAGCTATCCCATATTTTACTCTAAATGTTTGAAAATTTTCTCTGCCTGTTCGTGCCATTATACTGTATTTACCCCTTGAGAGGTGAAATAATAGTGGCACAATGTGACTATATCTTAAAACGCGGTACATCGCCGCTCCCTGCAGCGGTAGCAAAATTTACCATCCGATAGCGAAACTTGGAATGAGCACAAAACAAAAAGATAAATGGTATATTCCATGACGATTATTTTCGTGAAACTAATAAAACTTGCATAGTTACTGTATCAATGCCAGCAATACTGTACAAAATTACAAAGTACAGCTGTTTAGATTCGTTCCGCATCTCGCAAGTTTATTGTAGGTCCTTTGATAACAGCCACTAACCATGAGAACCAAGCCATGTGCTTCGATTTCTTAGGCAACATGCTAAGATTGGCGCAAGCAGTAGGTACACGAACAACGGTGTTTTTCGTTTCAAGAAGCATAACCCACGCACCTTCTCAAATACTCTTCAAAAGGCTCTATGTTGTATATCCTATCCGTTAAAATAAAACCCACACTGAAAGTCGTCGAAAGAAAGAAATCCCGTGGGAAATTTTCTTGAAGAGTTCAAACAGTCTAAATCTTCAAATTCATATTGCAGGTTGAACAATTAGGGAAAATGCGGTATGTGACGTCATAATTAGCACTGAAGCTAAGTTGAGCACAAGGTGGAATGATAACCAAACAAAAATTAATGTGCCCATTCAACTGAGCGTTCTCAATAACGCCCAAGTGCAAAATTTCACGGAAACGGACGTGGGTCAGATGAGCCCTGAGCAGTAACTGAACCTTCGGTATTCGGCGGATCTGTTCGTTGAGCAGTAGTTGAGGTGCTCGTTGAAGTACTGGTTGAAGTACTCGTTGAGGTAGTGGTTGAGGTACTAGTTGAGGTTCTCAATGAACCAATAGTACTTTGTCCAACAATGACGGTGGCGAAGGAGAAAAACAAACCCATCAACATGAGAAAAGAAATAGCTTTTCCAGACATGACCGCGTGTCTGGATTATAATGTATATATGCGACCTGAAAATGACTTTTTCGTCGTTTGAATTTTGCGCAAGATAGAAGTGAGACGATTTTTGAAAATATGACGATATATTCACCAATTCCCAGGTAGGGACGTTAGGTGGGAACGGGAGTGAAAATCCCCCGTCTTTTGGGTTCCCCATAAATTGTGAATTCCACGTACAACGGTACGGTAAGGGTGAATTCCCTCGTCTTTTGGATTTCTCCCCAAACATTGGTTTTTGGCTCCTCGCCTGGTCTCAGCCGCCTAAGATCGCTCTATCTGACTGACATAAACCGTTGTAAAACCACACATTGCAATATTTAGCGTGTGAAAGACAGTACGCATTTGGACAAATAGCGCGACCATCTCTTATCATTGAAGTATGCGGTCAAAGTTAGACAAAGTTACAGAAACTTAGCAACAAGCTAGTTAGTTAGAAAACGTTCATTCGCGGTGCGAAACTCATTTAATTTCGCCTCGGACTGAAGTTAGACCTGTCACGAGACCGAGACCAGTCTCGAATCCCTGGTCTCGGTCTCGAATGTTTCGTTAGTTACGGTCTCGTTACTAGCAGTGGAGTTCAAATCAAACAAACCAATCACCATAGATTACTAGAGGGTCTATGGAAGGCTGAGACTAGACCCCAAACATAGAGGAAATATAGCTGACAAAGTCAAATATCTGCACTTTTTTGATATTTCGGTTTCTTTCGGTCTCGGTCTCGAAAGTCTCGTTAGTTTTGGTCTCGTTACAGGTCTAACTGAAGTACAAGAGAATGAAGAACTGTTTCCCTCTCTTAATCATTCTTGCATCAGCAATGTCCATTACCGGCCTGTGCCCCGATGGTTGGCACCAGTCTGCGTTCGATCCTACTAAGTGCTATCTCATAATCACAACTGGCAAAGGCTGGTATGATGCCGAAGTGTACTGTGAAAGCCTAGCTTCTAATGCATTTCTCACTTCAATTAACTCCGCTTTCGAAAACTATCTTCTATCTGGTCTGGTGACGTGTGACTCCCAGTCTCCAGTCGTTTTATTAGATTTCATTTCAGACATCATAAGAAGAACATCGACTAATCACACTCTCACTCAGTTGTGGATTGGAGCGAACGACTTTGCGCAGCAAGGAGCATTCGATTGGGTCGACGGCCATACTTTTTATTATACACATTGGGCGCCCGGTAAGGTGAAAGGAACTTAGTCCCAACGTGTACTGTAGATTTGATACTAACTTATGTTCTGAAAAAGAAGTCTTTGAAATTTGCATACCGTATTTTAAGAAATAGTGGCACAAGGTCTGGAAGAGTTGAAGTAATAGTAGCATAGTAGCATAGTGCCCATATTTCTTAAACTGCTCTATGCCTTGTTGTACCAACAGAATTGAACGCGTTAAAATCGAAAACGTACCTATCTGAAATCTTTTGCAAACTGAAACCGACAATTTGTTCCCTGTCGAAAACGAAAGCATTACCGAAGCGTTGGGTAAACTGACAAGAAACCGATTTCTGCAATGTCTGACAGGCTTTCGCTTTTAAGACGTGTTAATGACACATTTAATCATAGGTCAACCGGACAATGATCCATTGAAGCAGTGCACATCGTTCGTTCTTTCGACGGCTCAGTGGCAAACAGAGCTGTGCGCGAATGTGCACGATTTCGTCTGCGAAAGCTTCAGTGCTACAACTTCTAACCCAGCTGCAACATCGACGACATCAGGGGCAGGAACGTCTGGAACGACGACACTTTCATCGGGAACAACATTGTCGCCAGCTTCACCAACGCCACCCGCTTCGCCAACGTCACCAACGTCACCATTAAGCACAACTTCACCAGTATCAGGCACATCTCCACCATCATCACGTAAGATTCACGGGCATCAGTCTCAGAATGTTACTGACATAATCTTTATCAACAGACTTGACAGCGACAACCTCAAGCATTACAACGGCTACGGACTGTTATGATTTGCGCCATAAGTTTGGATTTCAGGCAAACGGAGTATACCAAATCTATCCACCAGGGATCGCACCATTTTCAGTATATTGCGACATGGTCACTGATGGAGGAGGGTGGACCGTATTTCAAAAGTAATTTTAAAAGAGTTTCACAAAAACCTGAGCCCTAACTAATTGATTGTATCTAAAAGATTACCTATTCAAGACCAGTATGATTCAATAGATTTTTATCTTAGGCGACAAGACAATTCACTCCTTTTCTGGAGTCGGGTGTGGAACGACTACAAAAACGGTTTTTATGACAAATTGGAACATAATGCTTGGCTCGGGTTGGACAAAATTCATTCACTAAGCACGAAAGATGCTAACGTCCAACTGCGAATCGATATCAATGGAAATCGCTGCAATTCAAGTATATGCGGCGGTGCTTCATACAACCCGAACGGCCATTGGTTTGGAGTTTGGGATTCTTTCAGCGTGCGAAATGGCCGTTTCATTTTCGTTCATTTATTTCGCATTCTCTAGATTGAAGATGAACCAAACAACTATAGACTCCATCTCGCAATCACTTCAGACGGCACTCTGAGCAGCCAAGATCCGCCGCCGAACTCAAACGATCCCTTGCACGACAGCAATAATAATCAGCCATTTTCGACAATCGATCGTTACCATCAACAGGGCGACAATTGCGCCAATTCCGCAGGAAAAAATTTTGGGTACGCATCATGCAACATATGTCAACAGTTACATAAAATTGCAATTACGAAAAATTGGTTTTCCCGAGTTGGGGGTAACCTCACAAATTTTGGTAAGGTAACATAACCGGACATACCTGTAACGGGTGTCCGAGGCCAGGGGGGTCTGGACCTTCCCTCGG
>JAQGAX010000497.1:0-16129 GCA_034698105.1 Plectus exinocaudatus
TTTTTCATTAGCTGCCCGTAATACGTAAAAAGCGTAACACTGTGAACCAGCAACGCCATGTTTCAGACGAATTTAGCTGCCTTCTCGGCAAAATCACTTTGACAAGAGCAATCGGCTATCATTTGGTGCAAACGTACATTCCAACTGGTCTCATTGTCGCCATCAGCTGGGTGTCATTCTGGATTGACCGCAACGCCGTTCCTGCGCGAGTCAGCCTGAGCTTCACGACACTGCTAACACTATCCACTATGGTACGTACTGTTCGCCGTGAGACGCACCAACGAGTTCAAATACAGTATATCAAGAATCCATAATCGTTGAATCAGACATGTGCACGGGGGGGGTATGGGGGGTATATACCCCCCAAGGGGTCTCATACCTCCGGGTACTTTGGAGTTGAAGGTATGACAAAAATTGCAATGATAAAGGGGGAGTACAGTGTTTTGGCGGCCGGCTGGGGGGTATACGTATATACCCCCCTACGGCCAAACCCGTGCACATGTCTGCGTTGAATGCTTGTCACTTAACAGTCAGCTGGTCTTCGCTTCGCATTACCGGCTGTATCCTACGCCAAAGCCATCGATTACTGGGTGGGTATCTGCATGATGTTCGTCTTTGGCGCACTGCTCGAATTCGCCGTGGTCAACAACCTGATGCGACGCGCCAAGAAATGCACCATGTTGGCGAGCAGTCGAAATTTCGGCTCGTACGAAGAAGACGACAAGGAGTGCTTCAACATGTCACTCATGTCGGCGCACGCGGGCTTGCTCGAGCACGCGACCGGCGAGACGAAGACCAAGGAGAAGCTCGACCAGATTCACGAGCACAATATGAAGCAGGAGGCGGTCACTTTCAGTCGGCGGGCACTGCGCGTCGATCAGACCTGTCGTATCCTCTTTCCGATGCTCTTTTTCTGTATCAACGTCATCTACTGGCTGAAGTATCTCACTAAGTGAGTTCCGGTTTATCATTTCTTCCATTATGTCAACTGGCAACTTTTCTCTTAGTTTTATGCGAGAGATTTTTCAGGCGATGAAAGGAAATTTACAATTTGCAAAGAACAAATGCATGTTCATTCTATAGAATATTATCGACTTTAAAGGTATATGATGTAATATATTGCTTGATACCGCTTGTGATGCTTTTGGTTGTCAGAGCAAGAATCTAAGGTGATATTCGTCGCAATGTTGTTGCTTCTATTCGACGCCGAGTGCGTTGTATCGCGCGTTTTTAAATAATAACGTGACAAATCCGACTGTGTGCCAACAGATGGGGCCCTTGACTCACTCAGCTGACGTGAATGGGGTGCGTGTGGGACGAGAAGGGATGGGATAAGCCCGAACAGCAGCGGACAGCAAACGTGGGTGTAGGTCGGCCGGGGCGGGGGCATCGGCAGCCGCGTGCCTGCGCGCAGTAGCAGATAACATACGTAGCCGCACGCGCGTTCGACGCCTTCGCCGACTTCGACCGGCGCCCGCAGCCGCGCCACTCGATACCTACGACCACCGCCGCACGACTTCGGCGGTTTCATAACGCGCCCGCCCTCCTATCTCTTGAACCAGCGCCTTCCGTCATCGCCGCCGCTCTTTGGCAGGAGACATGGCCACCGCCGACGGTTTCTGGTTGTTCGAAGGCCTCGAAGAGGATCCGTATGGATTGCTGCCGTTGGCCAACCTGAGCGCCAAGGGCGGGCCGACGTCGACCAAAGGAATGGAACGGGTCGCCTCTTATCAGTGGTATCTCGCTGATCAAGGCGCAACGATTGTGGTTAGTGTTTCAATAAATTTCACTGCACAAGAATATTTGAGTCATATTTCACGTTTCAGGTTCCCGGCATGCCGCGCGAGTCGTTTTTCTGGCCGGGCGGTCGATTGCGCCAGGATGAAGGCGTAGTCATTTACGACCTCAACCATTTTAAGTCCGCCAGCGGTCCACTCGACCCGATGATTCTGGCTGCCAAGTACACTGCCGAGAAGCAGAAGAAAGTGATCGATTTCAGTCAGTACGACTTCATCACGGACGCCATCAATCTGCAGAAGTTGTTCGCCTTCTGTCAGGAGGCCGGCGACGGTCTGTTCCGAATCGACTGCGAACGGGTCGGCAAAACGGTTCTCATGAGCCGAATGGAAGCGTCCGACCTGATGGAGATAGCGCATATTACATTCGATCAGGCCATGAAGGCTAAGTCGACCAAATCACGCTCAAAGATCACCGAAGGGCCGTTCTTCCAACTGGTCAGCTACCAGTTCGGCCAGTTCAAGATGCTCGTGCGCTACGAGGTGGACTGCGCCGACTATGCAGCCATCGGTCAGGCGAGTGCGCTTACTCCCGCCGATAACTCCAGCAACGGCACCGTTCCCGACAAGCAGCCGTTCGCCGAGAACCCTGACATCGTCTACATGGACTACGGTGAAGTAAAGAAGCAGATGCCCCTCCAGCTGCTCACTACGTACCCCGAGGGTGGCGGTTTTCCTTTCTTCACGTGGGCGCAGATGTTCTTCAGCTGTGCCGAACAGCTGATCATCGGCTGGTTCAAGGGCAACGGCGACTTCAGGAAGCCGGCCGTCTACGCCTTGCAGGACATTAACAAAATGATGAAGCCGCTGCCGTATGTTCCGCTGAGCAAGGTTCATGACTGTCTGGTGAAAGTGAGCAAATTTCTGACCAAGAACGACGCCGCCTTCCGCATCGGTCTCGTATGGAAGGGTAAGCCGCACTTGGAGATCTTCGAGAAAAAGTCGGACGCCAGCGGCGCCGTCTCAGCCGCCGTCCGCGAATATCTCCAGTCTCAGATGCCTCCTGAGGACGTCGAGACTGACGAACCCGATGAACCTGCTTCTTAGTAACTTGCCTATTGTTGACTACGTGCCTATGTTATTATACCGTACGCATGCTTTTTCCTCTGTAATATATTCCCAAAGTCTAATATTGCTCTAGTCCATTTACTTGCCAATAATTTGCATTTGTGTGATATCTTAATTTCGGTATGCTAAATGAAGAACATGTCTGAAAGATGAATTTTAACCTATGCTGATGGCGCTGCTGAACGGTCAGTCGGTCTGACAACTGGAGCGTCGACCGCATTTCGGCGTCCTGTGCTGTCAACGGGCCGCATTGCGTGGATCACAGCACGTTTAGACGAGGCCGCTGCAGCAGCCCAGTGAACCGTTGTTTGCGCCACCGAAAGTCCGGTTGTCGCCTGTCGGTGCTCGCTAGTCGATTCTCCCACAGCCAGCCATCAGTGCCGCTCGGTGTCCGACCGGCGTTCGGCTGTCCAAGTGTTGTGCGCCGCACAGCACAAAAGTTTTACGCGGCGTTTTCGGCGGGGGTAAGCAACGTCAGTGACTGCGGCTAAGCGCGCTCTAGTGGTGCGGCAGCAGTGTTTTCGCCCGCCGCGCAGTTGCACACGCTGAAGGGTTCGATCGCTCCGGCCGGGTTGTTTTCAAGAGAACAGGCGGAACGCGCCTAAAAGGATCGGGCGGCCTGGCAGCGCCTTTACTGTCGATTCCGTCGGTCGGCCTGTCCAGTTCGGTGCACAGAGGACCGTCAATTGCCACATCGACACAGCGATGATAACTACCATCCTGTTCGGCGTTATTTCTTTGGTGAGTATGTATCTGTCATGTTACGCGCGGCGTTGCAACATATGTTGCGATGGAAAAACTCGTTCCGCCTAATATTTATTTACCCAACCTGAATAATGCATTTGCCTAAGCGATTTTAGCTAGTAAATTTAACTGTCAAAAGAACGAAAATTAAAATCATATTTAAGTATGGCAAATTTCTTCTCTTTCAACAGTTTCATCGTTTTCGTGAAAACGAAGGACAAGAAAATTTTGGAAGTGTTATTATACGGAAGCTGTGAACTCTTTTGCTTTAACTAACAGTCGTTCAGCTAAGTTCGGCATTTTCACGTATTTGAATTCACTTTACACACAGCTTTGAGAGCAAGACATTGTACTATGCGACTATATTTTCTCGATACACCTGGCAACCGCCCTATTCTGCTACCATTTAATGGCAGACCACTGCAGAAAGTTGTTTCTTCTGCTATCGGCTCGTGCGCTGCAAAATCGATGGAGTCGGCTCATTTTTCGAGCAAACAGTTCAGGTGTAATCTTAAATATATAGTTCATAATGCACTTTCGTACACACGAAGTGGCATTCTTCAACATGCGCTCAGCGGAATCGTTCGTTGATGAAGCAAAGTCTCAGCAACGAGGTGTTCACAGTCGCTATAGACGATGCAAAAGAAACGGTAGCCAATGGTGCCGGTGCTTTGATGATTGTAAGCCAGTCACATGAGTCGGCGCAGACAACGCGAATGACTAATCACGGCGCAAATGAAAATACGCCAATGGTGGTGGTTTGCGCATTGTCGGGTCTGAACGAGAAAGAAAAAATGAATACTCAAATAATTCTGATTTAGATAGCGACGACAACCGCGCAGAATATATTAACAACAGATGGATGCGGTACCACGCGCAGTTGCTGGTTTCAGCCAGATGGCTGCGAGAAAACCGACGTGGCTAGTTGTGTCAGCATTGTGCAATGGTTCAGCGAAGAGGACGGTGTACAATTCGAATTTCAAGGCACTATTCGTGACCTGAACGATACCTCCTCCGGGCGCTGGCTTGCCATTGGCTTCTCGAAGGATGATCGAATGGTATTGCATTCTAGTGTGCTTCTTGATTAGCTTTCTTTGTTAATTTTTTGTTTGCGACATTTACAAAAAAACCCATAAGTGAGTTAGTGAGACCCAAAGTTTTCGTGAATGAAGACGCTTCTTTAGTTTTTGAGGG
Source organism: Plectus exinocaudatus (assembly GCA_034698105.1). Taxonomy (NCBI): domain Eukaryota; kingdom Metazoa; phylum Nematoda; class Chromadorea; order Plectida; family Plectidae; genus Plectus; species Plectus exinocaudatus. Next base: position 4,803 of record JAQGAX010000497.1, read on the forward strand.
GACGAAAAAATCGCTCCATCCAACTATCTCACTCCAACGCCTTTGATAGCTTGGCTGAATAGCGAACTTCTTGAAGATACAGAACGTTCTCTATCAATCTGCTTACTTTAGCGGACAGCTCTGCCCGCTCAGCGAAGAAAATCAATTGACACACATTCTTCTTAGCTCTTTGCTTTACGTTTTTTTTCTTCGGATGATTGTTTATCTTTAGGGTGATGATTCCGTCATCGAGTGTGTATTCAAGCCCTCTGGTGAAGGGAATGCATATCTTTCCTTCAACGACGTGACGTACAACCAACAGCTGCAACAAGTATCGGATTGCTTCCGCTAATATTTCAACCAAGTGGCTACTGCATTGATTTTCAGGCAACAACAGTGGCCCTCGGAAAGACTTCAGGAACGATTATTGACGATAAAATGACCTGTAGAGTAAAATGGTTGTACGGTGGACGAGAAAAGGTCTTCGAAGAAGATCAATTCAAAGTAGGTTTGTTTAATTTTTAATAGTGATACGAAATGTTGGTAATCAAGTCCCCTTGCAAGAACAATATGACCAATAACGGGTTTATAATTATTGTTTCGACTATGCACTTTAGCATCAGCAAGGTCTTCGCGCATTTTGTTCTCACTTGGTCAAAATTTGTAATCTATACTGAGCTCTAATCGACTTTCTAAAGACAAAATTTGGTATCTCATAAAAAAAACGAAAAGCTTTCAGGTATTCGACCTTGAATCAAGGCCATGGACAATGGAAATTGCCAGAGGATATGCCGATCCTTATAGTCAGTCGAATTCAATGTAAACCCAACAAAATTTGTGCTGTTAAGGTTTGGTCAAAAGCATTCATTCGACCCATGATGGCGACTTGTTTCCGTGGGTCACAACTAGTGAAGTGCATGTTTGCCGCAACTGCTCAACGGAGATGCGTTATCAGTACATCAAAAATATGAAGCAAACTGATATTTCGCGCTATTGGCGCTATCGTATTGCGACTATTCATGGTTTGATTTTAATTTTTCTTTTCTTTCATTTCTCTGAATTTAGTAATCGGAATTACTTTTTCTCACTTCATTAACAATAAAATGATACATTTCAGGCATATTGCTCATGTTCGCTTGGTGGGTACTTGCTTCTTCGGCTATTCTGATGGCTCGATTTTTCAAACCTCTCTGGCCCAGCACCAAGTTTTTCGGCACAGCAATATGGTTTCAAGTACGAAATTCAAAGCTTCATATAAAGTGTGGTCAAAATTTGTTTTAAGGTGCATAGAAATTGCTTGATTATATCCGTAATTATTCAAGTGATCGCCGTATTTCTCATCTTTCTTCAATCCAGCTTCACCTGGTACGGATGCAGATACGACTGTACCGCTGATGTAAGTCTCTGTTTACCTGCTGTTGCAGAAGGAGAGATCTTTCGTTTCATAATTAGTAGCAAATTAGGGGGAAGGTTCACTTTCGAATAAATCTTTGCAGCATGGGGGGAAAAATTGTTCCAGCTTCGAATTCATAGTACCGGGGTTTCTCGAAAATACGCTCCCTGAAGCTTATGTTTGAAAAGCGCTAAAAAATTTCTGAGCGAAAGTGGATGTACGAGCGAATTTTTTACGAAAATAGACGTGTCTCTTGAATGTATAACGTTGCGCATACTTAAATAGAACCCTTCAAATTATTTTTGTTGCTTCTCGAAAACATGATACAGGGGGGCTTATTTTCGAGAAACTCCGGTAACCCTTTTCGCACATGGTTCATCTTGCGTTTCGTTGCTTTCACGTGACACATTCACGCTGTTTTCAGGCGTTCGCCTTCAAGCTTCATGTCAACCTGGGCTTTTCGGCTACAGTAGCAGCTTTGATTCAGCCCTTTTTCGCCTTGATTCGGCCAGGGCCCGACTCCGAGTGGCGGCCGTGGTTCAACTGGGGGCATTGGTTCCTCGGCATGGGCGCTTGGTTATGTGCCAGTAAGTCGCGCGCTTTTAATGTTGTTCCTTTGAAAATCAAATTCAGCCATCACCTTCTTCTTGTCGATCCAACTCGGAAAGACTGGACTGCGCTACCACTTCGGACAAACGCCTTACTACGTCATGGGCGTATACATAGCTACATTTGTAGTGTGCTCTATTGCGCTTGAAATTATTGCGTCACAATCAACCAGAAGAACGCACAAAACTGGCGAGTCTTTGATATTCAATACTGCTCTCAAATAAGTTGATTTCGTAAAACTTTTAGGCCAACACGGCATGGAGCTGGCGTTTTTGAACGGGCCAACAACAGAAGATCCAGCTGCAGAGTATCCTCCGGTTGGTATATCCTTCAGTAAACATGTTTATTCTCGACCGATTATTTCAGAGAGCAAGTCTCCGACCGGTTTTTCTGATCATCCACTTACTGGTGGCTATTGCAGCTTGGTGCTGGATTAGCTATATGCTTATTTATAATCTGGAAGGACATTGAAGGCTGAGATAAATTAATTTTTCATCGCTGATTTTATAATTCACCAATAAATGCTGTATATCCGATTAAAATAATTCCGTTTCACTTGGCAGCAGGCCGTCATATCAAACCAAGTGCGGCGCTAGGGGGAACGGGACGGGGGAAATCCCCAAAAAATTGTGGAAATTTTGACAATTGTGAAGAAAATTTTGAATTCCCCCGTCGTTTGGATTTCCATCCTGAACCTTCGGTTTCTGGCGTCGCACCTGTATCATACCGTACTACTGTACTTGCAACACTAGGTCAACTCTGGTTTTACTTTTAAAAACTTATCTTTGCAAGTCCAAACAACAAAAATGTCTTCCTTAATCATATAAGTTAGCATAATATAGAAATTATCGAACAGGCGAAACCTGCTGCTAAGAAACATGGGTCTTCGGGTTGCAAATAGAGAAATTAATCATTAATAACACGATCAACCGCTGATTGCAAATGGATAACCTTTTGCAGTATAAAGGCTAAAACTCCATTAAACCCCGAACAGATTGCTCTTTTGTTCTTTCATGCGTGAGCCTAATCTGGACATTTGACGATCGGTTTTCGTCGAATGATTGAAGAGACTCACTCTCACACGCTCAACTGGAACACATTTCGAGTTGCTAAGCGATGCAGCAAATGTTTCCGCTTCGTAGCACCACTCCAGTACTTTTAATTAATTGAGCACCGGGCATCTCGATGCGCTGCGGTTTGACACGACTATTCGATAGGCCACTGCCGTCTGTACAATAGTTCACTATTGGCATGATAATTCAGCTTGCTTGCTTTAGTAGAATACCGTAGCCACTAAGTTCTTCTATTTGCAAGCGTTAGCGATGATTTCCTTGTTCGAGCACGACGATCCGCGTAGGACCGGATCGATACGGTAGCTGGCGGGCGAGCGCGCAAAGGGGCGGGCGCTCAGCCGACGGCGGTGGATATTGCCTGCCGACGCGACGACGGCGACGACGCCGGCAAACGCAGCCGACAGTCGCGGCTAATACGGGCGGTGCGCGGCGGCCGAACGAGCTCGTAGAAGAGAGCCTTCTCTCCTCATTCTCTCAGCACTGACGCGACACACCTGTTGTATACGTACGATGTGTATGTGTAGCCGAGGCAGAGATGAGTGCGTCAACGACTAATCATTGGCGTCGACTACTTGACTACCGGCGCGTCGTCCAGTCCGGTTCCTGCTATTACTGCCCGGGTCGTCAGTGAGCCGATGGAGACCGCCTGGCGACCGGTCTGCTGGCTCTGTTTGCTCTGGGCGCTGCTACTCGGAGGCCACAGCGTCGTCGGCGTCGAGCTGGTGTTCCAAGGTAAGAACGATGAGAATTGATTTACATGTGGCGCTGATGACGTTGTTCAGTGAACGATAGGTTCGTTCTTCAAGAAGCGGATATAGCGCTTGCATCAACAGAGATTATGTATGTATGGGGGTGTGTTTGTTTTGGTCTTGATTTGACTGATTTCCGGCGATTACGTATCGGCACGTTAGATTCTGCAGATACCGTTATTGCGCGCAACAAGCTGAGAGGAGTGGAGGAAAGGGTGAGGGACTAGATATAATGAATGACGAGTGAGTTAGTGCTAGCACCGGACAGATGCTACATATACGGACGGAAAAAGTCCAGGGCACGGAGCTATCGACCGCCCGACTCGGCGTTCGTCCGATCCAGTTTCCTTGCTTTAATGGATTGCAAGCTATCAGCCGCTCCAGCGACACTCGCCGTTGAAAGGGCGGCGGCCGGAAATCAAAGGCGCGATCGACTTGAAGGGGTTGCCGACTCGTCTATCCTCATCAACGATCGAGTTGCGTCGCCGCCGGCCCGTCAGACAGTGAAAAGTCGCTTCCGACAGCAGACATGACTCGCGGTTATTGATCTTCCATCTTTTCGTATCCATGCATGAAGAATGAAGGGCGAGTTGTGACTGGACGTCAACCCCTTGGACCCCGACGCCTCTGACGAGGCGAGACATGTCGAAACCAAGGTGAACAACATCTCTTAATCAGACGCCTTTTGCGTCGGCGCAATGGCCCGTGAAACGAATCTGAGTCAGCACCATCCATCTGTTCCCTATCGCCGCATTCGGTCGGTCGGTCGGCAGCTGGCAAAGATGTCGCCACTACATAACATTGACTCATCGTGCCAGGCTTGATCGAGGAACATTCATCGCCTGTTGATTTCCACAGGGATTTAGACTCGCACTTTTGCGAACCCTTTGGCATATTTGATGTCGTTCGCTTCTCATTGCTTTCAAGCACGCACACGCGTCGTTTCATGCCGCCCCACCACCCATTTAACAACCAACTCGACGGCTACAGAAGGACAGCGTAGCGTGTGCAGTTGCGCGAATTGTTCGATTTGGCACAACGGGGGACGTCAGACAAGGACCGGGCGGGCGCAGACACACAGGTAGTAGTCGTCCGTCGAGACCAATTACTGGCGTCGTCGCCGGGTATGGGGCGGCAAATAAGCGCACACCGATATTCGCTAATAATGACCGTCGGTCCATTACGGGCGCGGATCAATGCCCGGTCGGCGTCGGGCACTGACCAATAAACACCGCCGTTACGGCCATCTATTAGCCTTCGTCGACCGCCATCGTCCCCCGCCGGCAAACATAGAGCGGTATCGTCGGTCGCACAGAGAAGAGGGGAGCGGCCGAATGACTCAATGCCACCCGAAACCTATCCGTCTAGAGACTCGTCCAGTAGTATGACCCAATGCATTTTCACCTGTCAACATTTTCAGGCACATGCGGCGATGCATCGGTACCCTGCGAGCATCTGTGCGTTCAGCAGACGGCGTCGACGTTCGAGTGCGGCTGCTGGAACGACTACGAGCTGTTGACCGACGGCGTCAGCTGCAAAGGCACGCCAACCACGCATCCATTTCTGTCCCTCTTTCACGACCCGACTGCGACCCGCGGAAGCCGGTCGTTTCGGCTGTTCATGGGACCAATCAAGGCCGGACAGTGCATGCGAGCGCTTGATTAGCGGCTGGTCATTAATTTTGTCGGATGATGCAAGGGAATCGGCTGCGACCATGCCGGCCGCCCCGACCTAATGACACTTGCTCGAGGCCCAAATTATGTCCTGTCGAGCGGATAATTGTCGCTATGCGTCTCTCATCTTGGCCGTCGCCCGGGCCCCGCTGCCCATCCCCAGTCTTAATCAACACCCGGGGAAGGGCACGCAAGGACACAAAACAAACCCGAAAAACGATTAACCCCTTATTATATTGAATATTCAGACGCAAAATCGCGCGTACAAATCAATTACGATGCGCCGACCGTCCCTCCTCATGGAATTGACCCTGACAAGCAGGACGGCTTGAGCTTTAACGGAAGCGCTTATGCGGCATTCGATGCGCCAGACAGCATCTACCTCGAGACGAACATTACGCTTGAGTTCAAATTCGATCGGGCGCAAGACGGACTGCTTTTATTCGCCGGTCAATGGGATGGGAAGGACTTTCTCGCAGTTTCGCTCATCGACGGAAACATCGTACTAAGGTGCATAGCGATTGAATTAGTCGAGTGAAAGGCGAGCAATTGCTGACGAATATTTGCAGATTCGACTGCGGCGAGGGAACGGCGGAAGACGTTTACAGCGGACCGTTCACACCGAACAAATGGCACACGCTGAGCATAATGAGAAAATTCTGCTCGCATACTCAAGTCTCAATGAACGACGTGCGGCGAGTACTCGTTGACGACATTGTTGAACTAAAGGTATTCGATATACTGGAGTGGCGCTCGCGTTGAGTCAGTCACAAGAGTATTGCGTTTCAGCACTACAGAGGCATTTCGGTGGACAAGTACGTGTACTTGGGCGGTGCACCCGACGCCGACAAGCTGCTCACCCGTGCCGTCATCGTTCAAGGCTTCGTGGGCTGCGTACGTCGTCTGGTCATTAATGAAGTGACGATGCTGGACACCCCGTCAGGAGTCAACGCTGCGCGGGAATCATCTGCGATCGGTGAGTGACAGACCAGGGCACCTAAAATCGTTTGAGGGTACATAGTACTGAGCACTTTCGATACTTACTCTACGATTTCTGATTTCTGGGGGTACAACGCTGTAAGGGTGAGGTACATAACCGGGGTGTGGGGGTACGGGAGTACGTACCCCCACACCTCGGCCTAATGAGTGAAAAGATGAACTGCTGATGAGGTAGCGTAGCGCTTATTATGGCCGTCTGGTGTTATTGGGAAAGAAGTTCAAGGGCTGTGCCATGTTTGAAGCCAGCCGACTAGATTGATAAATTTTGATTTGGAGGCATTAACATTTTCCCCGAAGATTTAATGTTTTAATCGGGTACTTTTTGGACAGTGGGACTAACACTGACCCATGCAGTCCATCACTGCAATCTAATCAATGGTTTTTCTAAAAAAGAGTGTTCTGCTCATTTTGTTTGAAAAATAGTTTTTGACAATAGCATGATAGTGCGTTCAATCGTCTCAATTTATTTTACACGATTTCGGGTCCCTTGTGAAAAGTTTTCCCCTCGTGCGCCGCGTCCCTTTTAATGCAGTTGCTGCTCGAGAACTGAGTCCAGCGGTGAATGGCAGTTCTTTTCATCGATCGTTTTTAGCAGTCTGTCCGGGCGGTCGTCGGCCGCGCCCAACAAGCGACGACTTCACCACCACCAAGTCGACGCCGACGACGCCCACGCCGCCGACCACATCGAGTGCGTTCTTGTCCCTTTCGCCCTCTTTCCTCTTTCGATCGCTCACGCGTTGTTGTGTCTAGTGCGTGCGAACGGTTAACTGCCCTGTCTCGGCGCGTTTTGACGGCTGCTAAGCGGACGCGAACGGCCGGCTGACTCAGCTCCTTCGCCCCTGCCCAACTTTGCTTATGCGCATCGTTCCATCTCTCGTGTAGAGAGCGCGGGCCTTCACACCTGCGTCCATTATCGCATTTTCCCACAGTCGTCCCGTCCCCATCGGCTTGCGCTGCTCGCCGGACGCGCAATGGCATAGCGCTTCTTGACCACCGCCAGCGCTATTTTCGCTCGTCATCAATGCCGTCTACGGCGCATCATCTTGCTGGTCTTCTTCAATGGCTTCTTCTGCTGGCGGCGCTTCTGTCGGCATCAGCCATCAAGGAGAAGAATGAGGACGGGAATGTGCGAACGTTGCCAGTGAACGGTAGGCTGGTCATCCATTCCGACCATCGCATGGGAGCCGCCGTCATCGATCACAACTTTGGCGACGTTGATCCATTCCCTCGCCCGAAGAAGGAAACTATTAAGAAGACGATTGCAGCTGCTGCGCATTCCACAAATACCAATGATCAAGTTGTCCGATCCGATCTCATCGGGACCGGCGCGATCCACGTCACACTGGAAGTTAACGACCGACGGGATACGCCGACTAAAGCCATTAAACCTCGACAGAAGGCCAAGACTGATGAAAAAGTCGAGGATCCTGATGTGACATTAAAGCGTATGAGGGATAACAAGAACTCAAAGATGAAACAGACGCAGGAAATACGGCAGAGCCTTGACGTGTCTCTCATCAACGAATCAACAACTCATAACAATGAAGATCCCGATTTGACTGTGAAACGCCTGAATTATGTGAACGTGGAAGGGGGACAACAGCAACAACAGTCCGCTGGAAACGACAATTCAACTCCGCTTAAGCATGCACTCGAACCAAAAAGTATCGTTAAGCTCAAGCACAAAGATATACTTTCGTGTCAATGCCGTCTGATGACAATACTAGTGCGTGCACATGAGAAAAAACTTCTCATTTTTCAGAAATGGTTAGCGGTGGACTTCAAACCCCGTCGTTCGCCGGCGAATCGTATTTGAAATACCGAGCACCGGAAGAGTTTCGCGATTACGTCCAAGTGCAGCTACAATTCAATCCCACTGAACCAGACGGTCTGATCTACTTCGAAGGACAAGCACAGCACGAAGAGTACGTCATCATCTACCTCAAGGACGCATTTGTCTACATGCAATTCGATTTGGGCAGAGGTGCCGCTCAGCTTCGGTAAGCAATTGCTCAAACGTCAACTTCACGCGAACTATTTATTCTTCAGTTCGGAACGGCCGGTGACACTGCACTCGTGGCACACGCTTGAAGCCTGGCGCAGCGGGCGGGGCGGCATCTTGAAGACGGATGCGCAACCATGGGTGGAGACCACTGCCCCCGGAGGATTCGCCCGTATGGCGCCCGGACATGCGTATCTTGGCGGAGCGCCCACTGACGCTCTGCCGTCCTCGCTGCAATTACACAGCGGCTTTCACGGATGCATCAGAGAGGTTCGCTCATTCCATTCGATTCACTGAGCCGAACTTATCTGCGACGGTACGGCAAAGCTGTCCATGCATAGATCACTGCACGTGGAACAAATAGAACGAAGCTAACGCTGGCTATTTGACAGAAATCCTCGCCACTAGCAAAAAAAGTCTGATTTGACCTCCCAATCCATAAAACTCACGATAAAAAATTCACTAATGCTAGTGCGAGTCAAATCAGTAATCATTCCACATGAAAGCTAAATATATCGTCTGCGCTGCGATTCAATTGACAAACACGCCCATGCGTTGCTCCGCTTTCAGGTGGCGCTGAATGCTAAGCGGCTGGAAATGATTCTGGGCGCCGTGTCGTCAGTGAATGTGCGCGAATGCGGCGCGGACCCGTGCCGGCCGAACCCCTGCCAGTCAGGCGGCCAATGCGCCGTTTACCATGACAATTATCTCTGCTTGTGTTCACATCCGAACACTGGCGACCACTGCGAACAGAGTGCGCAATTTTAGGCTCGCTGGCGTTCCATTCTAATCGTTGGCGCTTTCAGTCGACAGCATGCTCCACCAAGCAATCGGTCTTTTGGGACACGGTTATCTCAAGTTCGATCAGAAAGAAGTCATGAAGCAGTAAGAATTACAGCATTACTGCATTACAGAAAACCAGTGAAGGGGCGGGAATAGCAGCCATTTTCAAGCATTGTTTATCTGCTGCTTCAATTACAGTATCTCACAGTATTCACCCATATCTTTCATCTGACTTTGTAACTCACGTTTTTCGATAACTGTTCCTGTGGTCCACGATTCCTCAGTCTACTTTAACCCAGAGTCTGGCGATGAATCGGAATCGAATATTTTAATTAAAAGAGATCAGCACAAATTTCACAGCAAATTCTCGTTCTAGCATCACTGGGGATCGAATGGACTTTTCGATGACGTTCAAACTGCGGAACACAACGCAATTTCGATATGACGACGAGCAGATGTTGGCGTTTGCCGGCGAAACGGAAAACCGTGGTGACTTCTTCAAGCTGCTCGTCACCAACACGCACGCCGTCAAGCTGATGATCAACTTGGGCTCGGGCGTCGTATCACTAACTCACGACCAAGCCAATCTGATCGATGCAGAATGGCATACGGTGGCTGTGCAACGGTTGGTAGATTTATATGGCTCTTGTCTCGGATCAAAGTTTTAATGATTGCCCACAAGATTTGAAAATGTTTTAATGCTTTCGTTTCATCTGAAGGTTGGGGATTGTCCCAAGTGGTTAAAATGGAATGTTATGGGAGTTAAAACTGTATTCGAAAATTAATACGACCATGCCCGAATTAGAGGTGGATACCGGTGGTGGCTGGGGTGGGCGGGCGATCCTCCTTGCCTTGAGTACAGTTGACACTTGCTGATGGTTCGTCATTCAGAATTGGAAGAAAGATTACGGTGTCTGTGGACGATCATTTACCTCTTACAACGACAGCACCGGCCGGCTCCGAGCAACTGAACGTCTACGAAGCGTTGTATATTGGTAAGCGAGCAATGCGAAGCATTTCGGCAATCGCTATTAATCGCGATTTCAGGCGGTTATCCGATTGAAAAAGGACTGTTTCCGGGATCAGGACTCCGCGGCTGCGTTTCCAATATCGGATTATCTCCTACGTTCAGGATCGACAGCGTACAACAGGCAGCGCAAGCGATGAACGTCGTCAGCTGCGAGCGGCTATAAATGTGATCCATTCCAAAGAATTCCTCTGTTCAGTCACAAGTTTTCGAATCAAGGAACGCTACAATCTTGTCTCGTCCCGCAGGACGTGAAACGTGTAAAAATCTCTGTGTGTCTCTCCTTCTTGTGGCGTCCACTCGAAATAAGTCCTGCCTTTCCGGGTTCCTCCAGTACCAATCTGTGTTGAATGTTCAGTAGTACTGTAGTCGCCTCGCCCAAGAATAACTCTTTGCTAACTCAACAGTTGTCATATTGTGTCGCAGATACTAGTCATTGTGTGTACTATTCCGTGTTACAATGTGTAACTATTGTATGTCCGCGTACTTGTACTTACAAAATAAAAGCCAAATGACGAATCATTGACATTTATAGCGGAAGGCCGAGACCGAGAGCATGTGCTCAGTTTGCCGTCGCAACGATTCATTGCTTGTTGTGTTCATTCTGAGAAAACAAAAGGCGCGTTTTACTTCAAAAATGACACAGCAAAGGTTACCTTCTCGTCGGGAATATCATGGTCAATGCGAAATGCTTCCTGATTGTCGGCTATCTTTTTACGTGTCTTCTTAATACCCACGCTGCATACCAGCATGGCAACAGTGAGTAAATTTTAAGAGCGTGATAAACTTTCAAAATAAGCTTTAGAGAATGGTATGTTCTTCCGCCGAGACAAAGTGATAGCTTACAACTTTGATAATGAGAAAATCGAATTCAACGGTACAATTTTTGATCTGTTCGATCAACTGGCCGACTACTGGCCTAAAGACTTGCATTGTTGCATTGACGCCATATTGTCAGTGGAGAACTTCGTCTTCTTTTTCAAGGACGACTACTATTACGCTTTGGACACGCGCAATTCTGAAAGCAACAGCGGCCGGTA
>JAQGAX010000498.1:0-16119 GCA_034698105.1 Plectus exinocaudatus
GTACATGAAGAATAATATCGAACCGATCTAATGTGAGTCTGTAGACCGGTGACGCCCATCGATCGGATGACAAACCATGCCTTCAGCGAGCGAAAGCGACGACCAAGGCCAATTTGCAGATGCTGAACACCTCAGAAAAACGTCTCCAATCTATGAAGCAAATTTCGACATTCTAATACTCACGCGATAATCTGCCGCCGTATTTTGATGTTCGTGCTTGAGGTATAGGGGATCAACGCTGAAGTAGGCTTCTGCTTCGGAGGCATCGCGGAACCTAAACATTTGGAGGAAACTCTACTTCATCGAGCATTCCTAGCCGAGGAGCGTAGCCCTTGTTTTGTCTCATACCACATTGGTGAACAGTCGAAGTTGACGAGTAGCCATTTGTGCGCGTTGAAGTTGAACGAGTCGACTAGTTCGGCGCCGGCCGTCAGGTAGCGATACTCGGGACAGACGGCGGCGCTGCCCGCGTACGCGGCGTCCACGTGCAACCAGATGTTCTCTGGCCGGCAGATCTTGCCCAGACCAGTGACGTCATCGACGGCGCACGTTGGCGTTGTGCCAACCTGAAGAAATGAAATCTGAGAGTATTTAGCCATATCAGAAGCACAAGCGGTTCCGGCCGTTGAGGGCGACACAAAATACAAATGGAATCATATGGCTCTGCTCATATGGCTATAGCCAAAGCATGGTCGACAACCTTGAACTTGGTCGTGTGCCTCATCAATAGTAAGGACTCAGCCAGAGATTCCTGCGTCCTGCCTTCGCCATGCAAATGAAATATGAGCCTTACTGTTGCCACAACGTAGAACGGAATGAGGCCCTGAGCACGATCTTCTTTGATTGCGGCAGCCAGCGTTTCAGCTTTCAGACTGTAATTTGACTCTTTGAAAGTCTGCAGTTTTCGCATTTTGACTCCGGCCAGCAGAGCGGCCTTGTCAACCGAAGAATGCGCCTGTAAAAAGAATATCGATTTGACAAGAGAATGCCAAAGCTAAGCTGTCGGGGTGGACGATCCCTGGTACGATGAGTTCAATTGAATCAAAGAGTTCAATCGCCTTGCTAAATCATTAGGGAAGTGCTAAATTCAGGTCTGGTTTCCTTTAACATTCGCCTGCTGCTTATGTGACACCTGGGACACTTTTATTACGGTAAGCCACTTGTCTGAATTTATTTTAGTTAAAAAGTGAACTTTCAGTTTAAGTACTGTATTACTTGATCTGAGCAGTATGCGACCAATCGCGGAAAGAGACTTGAATCAGGATTGACCATCTTGGCAGGGTCGTGAGCGGCTTGCGGTCCGTTCGACATGCTCGAGTGCTTCTGAATGAGTTGCCAGGACTTGTTCACAATGCCATTTTTCCAGAACGTTCCCGTCCAAGAGATATCCTGAACAATTTTTATCGGTTGCCAAGAAAAAGTTTCCGTCTTCGTACATTAGCGGACCTCCACCACTTCTCCCGCCCAGATGTCCACGAGCATCCCACGAAGCGCATCCACCTCTGACGCCACCCCACAGAAAATTATTTCGTTTATGTGGGGTTGGCGCGACCTCCCATCAACCCCCACTGTCAGCCGCCGCCCATGTTCACAAATATTAAGCGTTGGATGGGCAAAAATCAAAATGCCCATTAAAGAATATTGAAAGATAATACTTGTGAATGCAGTTTGACAGCGCGAGCTCTTGCCGCCAGTAGAGCAACGAGAGTGGAATCACTAGCGGTGCACTGAATAATCCCCGCGCCTGGACCAGGATCCTGATTCAGGAACATCGACGGCAGGCCGATCATCTTTGCAAGCCAGTCTGTCATGACCAGCTCCAACTCGGTGCATGATGGACTCGATTTCTGGAAATGCAAAAGTGACATTATTGAAAGCACGGCACCTGGGGCCATACATGTAACAGGTGGCGAAAGTTGGGGTCCATGAAAAATTTGTTTAATGAGGATCAAAAATTAACATATACAGGCAAATTTTTGTGGTGGGAATTCAAAAATTTGAATTTTGGCCTGTTTATGCCAATTTTTCAAATTTTCGACGTATTTCCAGGGGGTTCAGGTTTTTCCTTGCGTTGGGGGTGCAGGGGACCCCTAGGGGACCCTCACTTACATGTGTGCCTCGGGTGAACCCCTCCAAGTACCGACTGGTGCCCTCTGTCTGAATCATACCCAAGTGAATCCGATCGGAGCGAGTCCAGCGGAGAGAATGTCGGCAATGATGGCCGCATAGCTGTTGGCGGTCGGATAGTAGGCGAAGAAATGCGGATGGTGCCAATGAGTATTCGCGTCGACGACGACTTTATTCAAATCACCGAATATCGCTTCCCATGATTCTTTTTCCTGGGGTGCTTCGTTAGGCATCTAATAATGGTATACTGTGAAAAATAGTTGAAGACAATGAACGAATACGTTTCGGTAATTGAGCGGCAGGGCGCGTGGTTTTATAAATACCGCGATTGTCGATTATAATTTGAAAATTTACTGACTGGCGGTAAAACTTCTAGGTTTGCTGCTTTTATTATCTCTTTTAAATAAAACTCGTTGTTGTCAGTTTTTACAAAAGTATCGTTTAAACGTATAGGTCGATTGGGAACAAAGAAAAGTTAATTGCGCCCACTAAATTCCAGATGTAGCCAGGTTGAACATCGGGCAGTGGCTGTCGTTCGCGAATGGTGTCCCAGTAGTCGGCGACAAAGTCCACCATCTCCTTACCGAACTTGCGAAATTCGTTTGAATCCATCTTGAACGAACACGCTGCAAAAATATTTCCTGGCTAATACCGTTTTTGGTACCGTGGGGCTCAAAATACTGCTCAAAACTTCCAGAAATGTTCGCCTCGGCATTCACTGTAAAGACTTATCAAGGAACTATCCTCGTGGTAAACTCTCGGACGCGTAGCTAGAAACCAAAAACCGGGATGGGGTAAATCGGAAGCATTCAAAGTGGCCCATATCATATTCTTCGAGCCTCCGAAAACAGGGGCATATCCAAACACCGGGGGGCAACTCCCCTACGCACCCCCTAACTACGCACCTGCGAACTCCTCAAAGAAAATAAAAGAAACGAGACATAGAGCACAAGAAAATAGCTAGCGTAAGCTCACTTGATGTGTGGTGGAGGGAAAGTTGAGCTATGAGGGGAGAAAGAGGTATCGGTATGGAAACAAGCTGCAACCAGGCCTGTGAGACCCAGCGTCTCTCTCTATTCCGGCGATCAATCGCAGTTCCGTCCTGCGACGATAGGACAAGACGGACCAATTACCTGTGCGAACGCGAGACGCTTTTCTCGTTAGTGCGCCGAGTACGCATCGATCAATCAGGCACCAAAGCGGTCCTTTTCCGCATCCTACGCCCATGCTCTGTCACACTGGTCAATTATTTCAGGATTCGCCTCCGCTTTTTGAATTGTGCTGAAGGTTCAAGTGGGGACGGCATTTGGCAGCCAGCAAATGAATTACTCAATCATCGTGTCACTCGAAATGTTCTGCATAAATAGCATGCGTCGATAACTTTTCCAGCGTACATGCAGCGTACGCAGCTCGAACAAGAAACGAATGTTTTATCGAAAGTCGGTCACGGTGTCCAAACCGGACCAGGAGAGATAAGTCCGATGCGCTCATATAGTGCGACAAAAAACATCGCTATGTTGACATATTTTGTTAACACAAGAAATATGAATTTCGTTCGAAACTCATGTCAGCGCTAGTTTATATTTAGATTTGTGTGTTTATTTTCATTTCAGCATTGAAGAATGAAGAAAGAAGATTGGCACATGCACGTCTTCCCTTGCAACAAGCTATCATCGGAGCAGAAAAATTGAGAAGTATTCAGTTCTGCAGAAACAATCACACAAACATATATAGTGAAGCTGTTTGGACCTGAGAATTGTAAAATTGCTCTGCAACGTTGCCAACTGATTTAAACTCTCACCCAAATAGTCTTAGATAAAAATGTAGGTCACAGACAGACTTACAATTGATAACAATGACGTTAAGCCATTTATGTCACCTTCTCGGTCAATATAGTAGCTAGAAGCATCGATCATTTTCATACCTCTATTCATACCAAAATTTTAATAATATATACATATAATACTTCGATGGCGCTAGGAAGGTTGAACATTACGCTGTTTCACTGTATCGTATTTGCAATTTGGCAACTCGGGCTATTGTTTGGCGGTCAGCAAATCTTTCCAATATTCTTCAATTACGAACCGAAATGGACCTGCGAACGCCAATTCGACGATGGTTTGTACATTTTGATCTGCAATGAAAAGCGATAGTCATCTAAAACCATAAAAAAATAAGTTAAAGGTTTGCGATAATTGCAAACAAACAAAAATTATTTGACTTTCGCCAATAAGGTTTTGCATATAGTATTGTTCGAAGGAGAGACTTGCTTCAGCTTCAAATGATTGTATAGAGTATCATATACAGGTATGCACGCAATATATGTACGACGCGTAGAATTTGGAATGGATACGAGAGTCTTTTTCGTAAATTTCGACTGTAACCGTTGAAGCCATATGAATATCAACGCAGCACCTCGATTTAGGCGACAACTTTGATACCTGCTTGAGCTCAAAGTCACAGGAATGTGAACTTTTCGAGCTGTGCAGAGAAAACGTCACCTTTGAACAAACTCCGTTTTATTCGATTGTCCAAGAGTTCGAACTAATCTGCGGACCGACCGCCTACTACGCTACCATCGTCAGCAGCTTCCAGTTCGCCGGCGTGTTGGTCGGCACCGTCGTCTACGGGCATTTGGGCGATCACTACGGTCGGAAGCCCGTGTCCATCGTTGGTCTCACCGTGGGCATCGTGTTTGCCTGTGCAAGCGGTAAGTTGAGCTCTCCAAGGGGATGCACGCACGGAAAAAAACGGGGGTAGGGAGCGCTCGACTCAATTTTCATTATTTTTCACGGGTTTGAAACAAACCATTAAATGGCTTACCTTCTCATTTTGAGCGTATACGTACTTACTACCTAAGTACTGTATATCTATTGTACTGTGCCATCCATCCATCCGTGCTTACAGTTGGTGAACTAGCCTGCCTGTTTCTCACTCGATTTGCGACTGTCCTGATGAACAATATTCAATCCTTCGTTAAACATATTTAGGATTATCACCATCATGGTTTGTCTATGCACTGCTTCGATTTGTGGTGGGCAGCTCGGTCGGTTGTGTGCTAGTCGTCGTCTATACCTACGTCATCGAGCTGATTCTACCCGAGCAACGCATTTTTTTGAGAGCTTTCTTTAACTGGGTGCGTCGTTCTAACATTATTTGAGCTTAATGAGGTGCGCCAATAAATTAGGCAGCAACTTTAGCTGTATATAAATACGATGGATGAAATATCCTTTCATGGAGAAATATGCTTTTCGAACATGAAATATTTCATGCGTTGATGATTTTAGGGCTTTGGCCGAGTGATATTTACCTTCGTTTGTTATCTGCTGCCGAACTGGCGTTGGGCCAGCGTCGCCACTGCTTTGACGGCTCTGCCCGCCGTTATATTAATCTTTTTGATACCGGAAAGTCCGATTTGGTACGAGTCGAAGCAGCGTTACAAAGAAATGCAGGAAGCACAGGAAACAATTGCTCGAATTGGTGGGGAACGTACAATAGGTAATAAAGGAAATAACAGAGCGCAAAATAATATCAAGAAGAATTAAATCTAATGAAGACGACGATGCATTGCGCAATAATTTATATTCTATAGAATGCAAATATTATGCATTTCTGATTTCAGTTACTTCATCAGATACTCGTAGTTAAGAATGAAAGTTTCCTGAACACCAAAATACACAAACATTCAAAGTTGTCGAACTCTGTCTCAATACTGTATATTAATTTCAGTAAAGCTTCGAAACAAATACCCGAAGACCGAAAAGGGACAAAATATTACGTCACAGCCGCAAAGAATCTACAGTATGAAAGATTTGATTTCAAATCGACGAATGGCTGGAAGAACAGCTGTCTTGTGCTTCCTATGGTTCACAGCCAGCCTGAGCAGCTACGCCAGCGACTTGAACAGCGGCAATCTGGGCGGTAACTTTTACGAGAATCAATTTCTGATGAGCGCCGTCATTGGAGTATCTAAAATGGTAATTCACTTTCATACGATACTGTTCAGCAATGAATACTTTCATTACCATTTTTATACTAATAGTCATGCATGAGTCTCTTATATTAGCTCTCTCCGTCTCCTCCTATCATCAAAATCAATCAATGAGCAAGCGAGATTCTGTCGATTCTGCATTGCAGCTTTAAAAGGTGTTTTGATTCAATCGCTTCGCAATTCTCGTGAAAAAAATCTCGAAAAAGTTCGAATCCAGTCAGTCATTGGCTTACTGTCTTTTGAGTTTTTTTTATGATTATTTAATATAAGGACGACATCATATCTCTCTACATTGCAGAAGAAAATGCGACTACTATCCGCAATCGCCCTCAATATTAATTTTAAAGTACTATTATTAGTGCATTGTAGAAGTCTTGCTTCAACGAGGTGCTCTTTTACAGCTGATATTTTTATTGGACACATACGTCCCCCGCTTTAGTCGTCGCTTACTGCACCAAGTATCGCAGGCGCTCGTCGTGTTGTCCTTCGCTGCCATAATGGTCATTCTTATCTGCGTTGCATCACCGGACGACGGTAATTGCGCCGCTCAGCAAACGTCCAACATTAATGTCCTTGGTAAGAGTCTTGTTTTTCACACCGAGCGTGCGCTCTTGCTCGTAAACTAAGCGTCGTTTACATGATCTCATGTCTTGCCACTAAACGCTTTATGGGTACAATATGCAGGTTGGGTTTGAGGCCAGCTTCTATTTAGCTCTTTAAGCTATTAAGCTATTATGCGGGCTGCTTCTTTCCATGCGGTTTAGTTTCCAGATAGATCAAAGATAACTGTTCGACAATACATGCAAATGAGCTCTACGAAACAACAGACTGAGCAATGTACAGTAATGACACTAAATTTTATGCGCAAGCCATAGTCGGCGCCCACTGCATTCTTCGTTGCACAAGAATTTCCCCTCCAAACTGTCTACAAAGATGCCTTGATATGCTGATTGCCGTCGTTCATTTGACGATTCGACCCACCTTCGCCAAATCCATCTCGAGTCGGGCCACTTTTGTCGGTTTTTGCAAACAAAACAGAGCGGCGAACTGAATAGATGATGCGAATTAACGTGTCTGGCGAAGATGGATTAATATTTTCGTCCCCGAAGGCTGTTTAACGCGCGACGCGAAAAAACAGTAAAACGGCAGGCGAGACATGGCCAACAAAAGACTGCGGCAGAAAACGCACCCTGTTACTGCATTTTCATTTAATTGTCGTCCTTCGCTGACAGAAACAATTCAAGTTAACTGTCGAAGAGCGATGTTTTTCTAACATACGGCACATTTTTCTGCGACTTAGAGCGCTTTCCAAACTATTCAATAAGTTTGAGCAAGGAATTAGAAGAAAGCAGTCAACTTCAAGAAAAGTCAGTCTTGTGTACGTTTATGAAACAACGCATAACATCATTGGACACTTAGTTGTCTGTCGAATACATGCATCTTCTCATGAAGATCGCATCGAATAGAAAGCAAAGCAAGCAGGAGTGTTTTCTTGATTCTTTTCATAATTTTAGTCACGATCATTCGCAGCAGATATAATATTCAAACCTCGAAGATGCGCTTTCACCTAATAACACTTTCTCGAGTTGTTCATTATGTTCAGAGTTTCAGTTGTGGCGATCAACATCTTGGGCGTGGTGCTGATCGAGTTCACGTGGGACGCGTGCTACCTGAGCGGTGCGGAAGGCTTCCCGACCGAGCTCCGCGCCATCGGTGTCGGCACCTGCTCTCTCATGGCGCGTGTCGGCGCGCTACTCGCCCCGCAGGTGTGTTGGCTGCTTTCTTCTTTCTTCTTCTATATCTTTTTATTCTCCTTCTATTTCTTCTTCTTCTTCTTCTTCTTCTTCTTCTTCTTCTTCTTCTGCGTCCCTACTCATACTTTTGCTCCTCCATCCAATTCTTATTCAGATGACGAATTGTCAAGCGTGCGCTCTTCGCTCGCATTGTTGTGTATTGTAGGAGGAAATGCGGTGCGTACGTGCTATTTCTAGTTGCGAACGGTGACATTACCGTCGGCGAAGGTGGCACTCAGCCCCGAGACAACAGATGAAGTCATCTGGGCCAATACCGACTGTGTACGCTTCGATAATCACTTTATAGCAAGCAATCTCCAAATTGACTCAAGTAATGGAGAGAGCGCTATGCGATGTCAAGCGCGCATACGATGGTGCGCGTTGTCTGAATATAAATCCTTAGTGAGCAATGTTGACCAGCGCATACCCTGCCCCCCTCGCCACTCGGTATTCATGTACGGCCTGCCTGTTCTTTCTCTGGCGCACCCATCTTCATTAGTATTCAGATGACGTACCTGGCAGACCTGTGGCCGCCAGCGCCCTTCGCGGCCGTATCAGCCATCGGCCTGGCCAGTCTCGTGCTGTCGCTGCTGTTCGTCGAGGAAACCAAGGGCCAAGCACTAACATCCCCCGCTGCCACAACAGCGGAAGATTCTCCCTCATCGCCTAATTGATCGGTTGGTGATGCAATTGTCCGCTCGTTATCGGTGCTCGTCGCGCCCACGCGTTGTGTGTGCAATGCGGCATTAGCGCGGCGCAATCAGATAAACTGTGAGGAAATCGCTTTATTTGGGACGGTCGACGAACGAAGAGACTGAGCATGTTCCGTGTACGAATATTTCAGAGCGGAGTAGCAAAACACTCGAGCGAAGGACGAGTTATCGCAGACAGATTTGTCAGTAAATACAAGGTGTACAGCGCACTTTAAAATTCACGTTTGGATTGCAGTTTCTTGCTTGTCATCTGCTGCTGCTCAAGTATCGAAACATTCCAATCGCCATTCGTTTGTCAATCGCCCATTTTCTCTCGGCAAACGGCGGCATTCATTAATTACACAACGCCATGAAGGACTTTAAATTATTAATTAATTAATTAATTAAATGCTAGGAGCTTTGCGAAATTCTCAAACTTTAGCGAATAAGTTAATGAAATACCGTAGGAGTAATAAAAGTGTCGGATATTGGCGTTGTATGTAAGTAATGAATGACTCCAAAGTTACAGTACGTTTGTGCAATGGCGCAAGGAAATGACCGGGTGCTTTGGCAATCAGAGCGAAATGGAACAGAGAGCGACGATGAGAACACAGTGGCAACGGCAATGAACGAAGCGAACAGTGCGGCATTAAGAACGACTTGTCTGACACAACGCGCGAACATAGGAGTACGGTAGCGCGTTGTCGCACGCGCCGACGAGAAACAGAGTGAGAAAGAGCTGAGCACATCGTGGTTTGCGAGCGAAAAATAGAATACATTTTCAGATACGTACAGAGACTGGTGTGTTTGCACTCATAAATGAACACAGGCCACGCTTATAAATACAATTTATAGAGCATCTCTTTGGCAGCACAACGCGTTGAGTCGGATGCGCGCTTTTTAATTTCTCATTATATCAGAAGTAGCATTGTCTAATTTGGCCACGATTCGTGAATAAGGAATTCATTCACTCCCCCTCCCGATAGCAGTGCACACTTCACTTAAAAGAACGAACCAATAGTGTGATCGGAAATAGACGCGACTTAAGAGCGCGCATCCGCCATCAAAAGATTGAACATCGAGCAATTAAGTAATAGTTACAAATG
Organism: Plectus exinocaudatus; assembly: GCA_034698105.1. Taxonomy (NCBI): domain Eukaryota; kingdom Metazoa; phylum Nematoda; class Chromadorea; order Plectida; family Plectidae; genus Plectus; species Plectus exinocaudatus. The sequence goes on from JAQGAX010000498.1 coordinate 9,710, forward strand.
GTCCATCGACGGATGGGGTGTGGCGAGGGGCGGCAGGACAACCAATAGGGGTCGATGCAGCAGCGGGCCGCCGCGCGGATCTGTATCCTGCAGCGACGATACGTCCGATGAGTAGCCGTTGGACGGCGGTCGAAGGGCCAAACTGGCCGCTAACTGTTCCCGCTGTCGCAGCGGCCTTCGCCGTCCAGAGGATCGGCTGCGCGACTGACGACGATTCGATGACTTGCCGACGGGCGCAGTCACACGCGCCGCCATAGGACAGTCGACGTTGATCGCCACCGAGGAGATTTCACCAAAGCCGTTGCCTACACGCTCTTCCAGTAGCAGCGGCAGACGGGCCGAGTCGAGGGCGGGAGGGTACTGCGGCTGAGAATTTGTGGCGGACGTCGGAGAGTGGTCCTTCTTGCTCGACGACAGCGGCACGTCGTCCGCGGGTGGGTACTCCTTGTGGACGACGTCGTACTGGCAGAGCGGGCAACGGCGCTGGGCCATCAACCAGGGGTCGACGCAGCGAGGATGGAACTCATGTCCACAGAAGAGCACTCGCAGGTCCTGCCCATCGCGGTACTCGTCCAGGCAGATGGCGCAGCGGTCCTGCGCGCTGCACGCCACCGACGTGACGGAGCCGAACGCCATCGGCAAATGGAACTTCTTGGAGCGGAACGCCATCTTGTGCTGCTGCTGTTGCGACGGCTGCGACGCGTGCCGATTTGCGAACCTGCGCGGCGGCTTTTCGAACTTGCGAATCTCCATCGTGGTCAGCGCTGATCGGGCGAGGCAGCGCAGCAGCACCTCGCGATGCGTGCGAGGGCGCCACCGGATCTTGACGAAGATAAGTCCGGTGATGAAGACGACGAGCAGCAGCAGCAGTAGGATCAGACCGACGTTGAACGGCGTCAAACGGAAGATGTCAGGTCGACTGAACGGCGGTTGAGCGCCGGTGTCGCTTTCGATGGATGAGCGAATCGTCATGTGGACGACAGAACCGGCCTGCGACGCCGCCTCCAACTGGCGCTTCAAACTCAGCGCTTCCACGGCGTCCAGCGACACCACCGGAATGTTCACTGGCAAGTGGGAGATCTGCAAAATAGTCACTGTAAACATTGTAATTAAATATGAGGAGGGGTGAGATTGGTGGAAAGATAGAAATCAGAAAGAAGCACCTATTCCGACCAGAGTTTGGCTTTCAAACAACGCGATTAACACTTAAATGTTGAGTCTACATTTTGCCGAGCGTCATCATCCGATGTGAAATCAATTGTTATAATGCATAAAAACAAAACGCGGAATTAGCATGCACGATCGAAGGAGGGTTACCGATCCTATACATCGGAAAATGTTAGAACGGCGGTCTTTCATGTGCCAAATGATGCGTCATTTGTCGTCGTTCCCTTTAACTTTGTGGTTTTTGTTTTAAAAAAGTATCGAAAGAACAATCTTCGATCGTTCTCACCCCCATCTGCCAGCGCAAAAGCGCTCTGAGCCTTTTCAGTGCGTCTCCGATTGCGAGATAAAAGTCTGCTATTACTCAAAAAAAACAGGTTGCCTTTGCAAAAAGGCAGTTTTGTACTGCAATTTAAAAGTGCTCTCGAGCATGTTTCAAAAAGTCATTTATCACCCGCAAAATAATGTTATTGGTACGTGCCAATGACATGACCGGTGGGCCTTGCTACGAATCGCTGTACGGCTGTTCTAGTGCATACTGTATGTTGAGTGTTCTACTGCTTTGCAGCAATGAATTGCCACTGCCGCTGCTTCCCCAATTCGAAAGGTGTGCGCAATATTTGGAATCACAGATGCTATGCTGCTGTGTATGTCGCTGTGATCTTTAGGGCAGTAGTAATCTTGAAATGTCTTCCTGTTTTCGATTAGTATTTTCCACCTGCGCGAGTAGTCATCCAGACGATCACAAATCATCGGTACCATTCATTCCCGCCCACTTCACCCAAATAATTGTTCCCTTAACCGTGCACCACCCAAATAATCGGTGCGACGGATGGATGATAGTGGTGGTCGAAGAGAGGGATAATTAAAGGGGGCGATCAGAGACCGGTGATCATAATTCTCTGAATCGTACCTGCCGATCGTCCATGATGACACGGTGAGCGGGGCCGACGACCAGGGCGAGCGCGCCGGACTCCTGAGCGAAACGCGCCTGAAATGCCAAGGTGAGAAATTTACGACCACCGTTGCGGTGCGGCGCGCGGAAAGAGGGAGAGGAGAGGGCGCAGAACCGGACGCGGCGGTGCGACTGGTTGCCCAGCTGCCAGCGGTCCCATCGCCCGCCGTCATTCATGGCGGCGATTTATGACCGGCCCCCGGCCGGCGAAGACCGCCGATTACCGTCGTCGACGACGACCGACGACCGGCGACGCGAAATTAGCGAGCGGCTGGGTCGCGATGTCAAAGGAGACGATTTAACCGCCTTGTCTAGCTCTGTGTAGCGCTTGCCGCCGACGCCGGTCGTAAATCGTCTGGTCAACGATCCCCGGTCGGCGGAGAGAACGCCCAACCCGACGACCCGCACCAAACAAAGGCTACTTAAACAGGGCGGCCAGACGGCCGCCGCACGGAGCCGCAGAATTTGTGGGTTGCGAGGGAGGGGGGGAAAGCGGCCGTTGAGTAGGGCTTGGGGATTCATAGCCGCAGAGGCACTCACAAATTTGCGCCCGCCAAGGCTCAATCGCTCTCTCAGCCGGTGGACGGGGCTTTTGGTCGACTAAAAGCTTTTGTGGTTGACTGATCCCGGCCGTTGACAAATCGCACTCGAGTGCATCGTTTTTTGTCGACACCGAACTACGAAACCAGAGGGCAAATAGAGAAAGAGAGAGAAAGACTGGACGAATTATTACTTGGGTCGATCCGACACAAAAGCGAGCATGCTCCGTCTCTTGCATCAGCCGCAGTAATTCAATTACATTAAAGATACCGTAGTACACTATTAGCCAGCAATAGGACGCGCGGACAACTGACCAACCTGATTATCGAGAGACACGCAACCGGTGATGAACGGCTCGAGCTCGTCGAAGAAGACGACGGCGATGTGGCCTGATAAGGTTCGATCCGGTCCGCTGCGCTTCAGCTCGCACGCGCGGTATGGCAGTGTCTGAAATAGAACGAACATTTCATTGTGGCTTATCCTTTTTTGTTCATTGTTATTCGCTTGCAAATGTGCGAGCACGATTTTAGTCCTGACTACTTGGGCTTTTGAACAAGAATGAGAACAGTATGCTATAAACACTGTAAAATTAAATTGCAAAACGTCTGATTGTTTGCAAAGCGATGTTTTGGCGGAATAGAAAGTAGAAAGTACTTTTGGATGAGTCTGTTTGTCTTGCGTCAGCATGTAGCGGTGAATCTAATGTCATTCTTAAAGTACGTTTGCTGTTAATAACATGCTTTAGCAAGACCCGCCCTCGACGGTCGGCGGGTGAAAGGAAAGAGCGTGAGTGCGTGTGTTTGCTTGTCTGCACGAGTATCGCAATCTCGGGTCTGATCTCATCCACTAGTACCGCAGGGACGGTCGGATCGACTCACGTTGCATTTGCGGCATAATGCACTGCGCGTACTCAATGAAAGAAAGTATCAACGAGAAGAGAACTCTATAGAAGAGGACGAAGCCATTAGGAGGGCTTGCGGTAACCAGCAGGGTCAGATGGGGGCCAGAATGAACGACTGCGAAGGGATCGCCGAGGCCGCGACTGGCGGCAATTTGAGCAACGACGTCCGGGCCGTCGGGCAGGGGAAAAGGCCACCGCCACTGCCAGCAGAGTCGAAGAACACATCGCATTCAAGCCTGCAAGCCTCCCCCGTCTCGTTACTCCAGTCCCACCGCGGCCGTCCGACTGTTTGCCAACGCCCGCTAATTCGTATGTTTCCGCATCGCGGGCCCGCCTTCCCTTTCCTCATCTAGCCAGCAAGGCGCCCAGCCCAGCGCGGCGAAATTGAATTTCGGCGCCGCGGCGGTCGAAGAAGCCGGAGAGCGGGCGCTGGAAGAGGATCTTCCGTCTTCTAGCTGGTGAGAGAAAGATATGGGAGCCGAGCGGACTGCCGAAGCATGTCTCATCATCTGCCGACGGAGAGGAGCAGGAAGAGAGCCGGGTAAAAGCGGGAAATGAGCCAGAGCAAGCCGATTGATAAGCGATGTAACCGCCGGCGACAGTACGATCGCAAGCCCTTCGGCGAGAAACTCATTTCCTCAAGCCAGTCAGCCGTCGCCCATCATAATCACGATGATCGCTGTTAGAGTCAACGGTGCAACGCTGCGGACCGTCGCGTTTCCTTTCGACCGCCCGACAGAACCGAATAGCCTGACTGATGGCCGGTGTCGGCGGCGCCGACGCAACCATTCGTTTTCGCCGCCGCTCGGCGCATTTCTTGCATGAACAGCGCGCGCCCCACGGGGCCAGCCGCGCGCGAAAAAGCGTCCGCAGCCCGTCGACCATCAACCGTTTCACCGCTACCCGTCTGTACTCTCTGCGGGCTATGTGTCAGAGGGCTACAGCCGAGGCATTTTCGTCGGGGCAGCCGGTAGTGCGCCAAAACAATGCGTGTGCGTAGTAGGCGCCAGTGAAATTTCATGGCACGCTCTGAGATTACGTAGGAGGGGTAAATTGAAAACATAAAAGGGATATCACTAGGCTGTTTCGCAGAGCTCTGTTAATTGACGGCAACTGAAGAAACCGCAGAATCCCCCATATACGCCTGTTGCACACAATGTTGCCAGAGAAACAGAAAGCAAGAGCTCGACCCCGTAGTGACGCTCTGGCTGATGGCAGCGAGCGATAACCGCTGCTCGAGAGAGAGCTGCTCACTCTTTGGCCCGACCGACTCGGACCGCAACATACACATGCGCGCGCGCGAGTTTCTTTGACGAGCACCGCCAAGGCCCTCCATATAGCAACAAAACCGATAAGCGACCGCGGCTTTTTTGCCGCCTTGCGGCATATGTTAATGCGAACCGGCGCGGACGCATTGAAGTTGCAATACAATGCGAAGGAAACAGACGAGGTCATCGGGGAGGAATTTGAGCCAGCCGACAGGTGAATTTGTGCGGCGAGGCCACAAAGGGATGAGTTAGAAAGCCGCGAACGATAGGGTATTTGTTTGCGGTAAAAACGTCGGGTCGGTTTTTAGCGACTAGTTACAGAACTGGTCGTTCTTCGCAGCCCATCCACTGCCAACAACGATACATTGTTGTGCTTGGCCCCTTAGTATGATGACGCAATGGATTTGTCGCGCAAATTTACCGACCGCCCGCTTTTTTTGCGATTTCGTGATGCACAAATTAGCACCACGTCGCGCCAACAACAGAGTCAGTGGCTTTTGGCAACCGAGAGTCCCAATATTTGATATTGGCACTCGCACTCTCGGCGGATTGGAGAACAGCGTGAAGCGATCGCTTTTTTGCCCCATCACGGCTGGTTTCGTTTCAACTATTACTCGCCTACACACAAAACTGGTAGTAACGATGTCTTGAGAATACTATGGAGGATGCCAGCGAGGGCGAAATTTCTTTCCATTGCGCATTGAGCAAATAACGCAAGGCTTAATAACAGGTCAATAGTTACTCGTTTAGTCATCAAAAAACAAATTTAATAATTCGCAGTACTAGAAATATTTAATAACCAATTCTTACAGTTAGCCGAATAATCATTTACCGCGCAGGCTAAAGAGGAGTTTGCCACTTACATGAACGACATTTGCGCTGCTGAGATCGTAGTCGCGACCGATCGGTGAGAATGTCCCATAGAGCAGCTGATCGGTCTGGCGGCGGCGGTCGCTTATCCGATAAGACAGCAACAAGTCTACTGGTCGGCTCGTCGGAGTGACGGGCGCCGAATCGACGGAAACGCCACTGGCCACCATGAGCATGAAGACTGGCAGCAGGATCCTCCCGCTGGGGGCGCCCACTGCCATCCCCGAAGCAGTGAGCGCGATGGCGACGACAACAGAGAAGTGGTACACGACGATGCCGTTGATGATGCCGAGCGGCGGGAGCAGCAGGGGCAAGAGTAGCGGCGACTGGGGGGATGACGGCTGTGGCGGCACTGGCGCAGGCAGTAATGTATACAGGAGGCGGGTGTGCGGCGCGAAGTCATTCGGCCCGATTGAATGGGCCCCATAAAATACAAGACGCCAAGTGCCTTTCTGTGCGCCGCCGACCGCTCGTTGTCGGTTGTGCGCTGCGCCGCGCGAGCAGAGCTGCGGCACTGCGCCGTCGCGCTACGCGATAGTAAAATGATTTAAACGCATCCTCGGCCGCGCCGCGCCCGGCCGACATCAAAGGCGCGCCGACAAAGGCGGTGCCGCCAGCGCCGTTCATCAATGGTCCGCCCTCTCCGCGGCCGAGCGCTCGTTCGACGCGCTCTCAACGCCGCCCTCCGAGCGCTCGGAGCGACAGCAGCGCA
>JAQGAX010000499.1:0-16116 GCA_034698105.1 Plectus exinocaudatus
TGAACATAGAACGTTATCAATTGTTTATCGAAACGGGTTCTTCCGGTATGCTCACGCAAGACACCGGGCAATTTCCGAAGAACAGTCCCACTAACGCTGCGAGCCATGGGGGAATGGAACAGAGCGGAACACGCTTATCAGCTGCGTGAGCGAAGGAGCGATTCGTTTCGTCAGCTCGCTTAGCAATGATGATAAAGAGTGGTGCCGGCCGTATGTTTAGTGCGGTTGGTTCGGTTCGAAGAACGCAATTCGACGCGAGCGCTCACACGTGCAACAACCCGGTTGTTCTTCAACACATTTATCGCTCTCTCTCTCTCTCTCTCGCCTCTTTCTCAACGCGGCGCATTCTTGGGAGCGCTGGGCGAATCGGGGTCGACCAGCCGACTTGGTCTCCGTCGCCCGTCCGGTCGACCGCCGAATCTGACTGTGAATCGACGGCGCAACGGTGCAAAAAGCGGGCGATCGTTGTTGGGTTGGGACGTGGGATCGACTGAGCAGTTGCAGAGACGAGCTAGCGCAACTGTACCGATGCATTGCGCAATGCAACGGGCACGATCATTACCAGTAGCACGAGCATGGGGAAGGTTTAATTTTTCAACGCGGACGGTTACGATGTTAAATTATGCATGACCAACCGGTCTGTTCTGTCTGACCCCGACGCATTCTGTCACTGCCTACTGTCCAGGACTGATTGCGAAGTGCAGAGATTTGGGCAGTGACGGGGGGAATGACTCTGCAATGCAACAAGACGAACACTTTCCTGGGAACTTGACCGGATATTAGATCGTTCTTTAGTTCAAATGCGACACTATTTGTAGATTTTGAGAACAATGGGCATCTGCATCCTTGATGTTCCCATTATTACGCTGTGACAGTATTTCTTGAGTTAGCGCTGCTTATAGCACGCGGCGCGATGTTACTTGAGATAGATCGATAACAGTGCCGACGCACGCACAGTGGCACCACACAGTACACCATCTGCTTTTGTGCCCACACGGCCTCGACGTCAGATACCAATGACGGTGCAATGGAACAACCGGTCCTGCTCGCTTGTTTGGCCGATGATCGCGTCATCGCGCTCTTTCTTCGTTTGCCCTCAGCGAATTGCGCTGTTACAAGGAAAGCACCAAAAATCACTCGCTCGTGGCGGATCTGCGCGGCGTTGTGAGCAAAATAGATACAAAAAATTTGAGCTATACTTGGGATTTCACCATCGTATTCATAAGGATGATAATCAAGGTTGGTGAGAAATACTTAACGCAGGCGATGCTAGTTGCAGGGCGGAACTTTGACGTTATGGACACATGCATCCAATCTCGTACCATAGTCTTCAAAAGTAACAGGAACCCGACTGAAACGCTATATTAATAACTCTAGCCTTCTTTGTTGCTTTGCGGAATTTGCAATTTGCTGCAAGCGAAAATCAGAGCGACCCCCGGTTCTCTGTTTGCTCCGGGAAAAGGTGGTCGAGTAGCGTTGCTGGCGGGTGGGAAACTGCCCTTCAGTCACAGGTACCGACAATTGCAACGATTATGTGGGTGACCGAGTGTTGACTGGTCGACAGAACATGACAACATGCGTGCCTAATGAGCTGGGAACGGGGATGGGCGATCTTACACGACGGCCTTCTTGCGCTGATCGTTGTCAGTGCTGTTGCGGTTATTGCCTGGTTTCGGGACTAAACGCACGTATTCCTCGGCGTATACTGTTTTGATGATCCGAAAAACAAATCCTTGATGCATCCCGTTTCGTTTATTGACACAATATTTTCGGTGTGCGTGTCTAACGTTATTATTGCAAATAATAGGATGCAATGGATTATTCGAGACATCGCACGATTTGATGATAAAGTTGTGTTGGTCGAGGAACGAAGTAGTGTCATTTCGTGCAATTATTTTGATTAGCTTAGAATAGAATGAATTATTTTCACATCCTCCCAAAGTGTCGATATTATACAAATGTGAGCCTTATTTTGTCATTTGACAAGCTGTATCAAAAATGAGCCTGCCTAGTTGAAGATTTCGAACCGATTGATTCAATACCAACGCCTTTTTTCAGCAACGACGCGGCGATGATCCGAATAGCGCCGTACAGAAGGGTCTGGAGGGCGTGCTGGGCAGCTTCCACGGTTTCTCTTCACTCATTTCCCAGCGCGGTCCTGTCCGGCCTGTCCACGGTGTGACGCCGACGCCACTGACTCCCTGCGTTCGCGACGCCGCTAGACCGAGCTTCGCGTCCGAATCTGACCAAGACACTCCATCGGATACTCTCGTCAAGGTATAGTAGAAACTTTTATTCGTTCATATTACGCAGATAAGTGAGCATTTTTGACGCTGAAACTGACTTTATTGTTATAAAGTACGAAGATTATTTTCAAAAACTTTCAGTCACGAAAGAGAAGATGTGTGATTTTATATCCAGCTGTTCTCACGATTTCAATTAATTTAGATTGCACATGTGTATATTTCCAAGAATGAGTGGGTGGTAAGGACAGAAATGATTTAACTCAGAAACGCAAATTTTCTTTTTCAATGTGTTTCTGATCCGTATCTGAAGTTTGGTTCCAATCGAATATGTGGCCTTGAACATATGTTTGCAGAAGGACGCACCCAAGCCATCGACCAGTAGCGAGACCAAACCATCGACGAGCAGTGGTTCGCGACTGCTGCCGTCGAAGTCGACCAATGGGACTGCTAATAATCGGGTGCGGACAACTTCGGAGGTCGAGACCAACAAGGTGTTGGGCAAGGTGCGGTCGCAGTCGTCAAAGGAGACGCATGGCAACAAATCGAATACGGGTGCATCAGCTTGTCAAGGTCTGAACGGGTTGGCGTCGTCGTTGTCATTGAAAGTCGATGGACGCAAAAATCTCAAGCGGCGGTCTCACTCGCCTTCTTCCACCAAGGTCTGTAATCATATTCGTTGGCTGCTGGGCGACTTTTTACTGTACATTGTAGGGCGCCGCAATTGTAGCATTAAGCCTAAATCTTTGCTGATCTTATTGCTGAAGTCACACTAGAATCCAGCGTTTTCTTTTGCTGCTTGAATTTCCCTTACGATGCGTGGCGGGCGCGAGTCTTAAGTCGTAGTTGACACTGATTGGGAAGTCACTTAGAAAAAAAAATTAACTAGTGGGCCGGCTGGGACTCCTTCATGCTTTTGTCATCGCCTTCTGTGTTCAATGTTCAATCCGTACAACAAACAACTACATTCCTCCCATAGAATCTAGTTGTTTGTTGTTATTTGCGACTGAGCGAGACTAAACATCGCATGTCAGTTTATTTTCGGTCATGAACACCGCGCAAAGATCATGTCAGTTAATCTGGGAGAGGATCTGTTTGGGCAATCGGTAGTATTTTGATATTTCGTGAGGGGCAAAACAAAAACTTCATTGGAGAAAAGATTTGACTTCTGTAACTATATTTACAATCTTTAGAGAATGATTATAATATTCTTGGGTTATTGTTAAATTCTCGTTTATCTCTTTATCAGTCGGACGATTCTTTCTGATAATGTAATTATCTATACAACCTTTGGAGAATGAGCTGAGTTATGTTAAGTTTCTCTCTTGCTGTCGTATGAACTGCATGCGCTCGTTTAAAGACCTGACTGACTGCCACGTAAATCGCTGCGACTAGCGAATGCTGTGCAATTACTGAGAATAAATGTGTCAGAAATGAACTGTCAGCACATGTATTCAAGTCGTAGCGGTCTACGTTGGAAGTCTGCTCAGCTTTTACCTCCTCATCTGCCATTTGCCCTTCGTTGCACTTTTTTCGATCGATGAGTCTATGTTTTCCGACCATATTGACGGTGCTCTGAAGCGTGCTCTCCCGGACGTTCCGATGCCGTCAATTTGGCGGTATCTATCTTTGTTTTCATGGCGACGTTGCCGACGGCGTCGTCGACTCGCGTCACTGGTCGCGTTTTCGGCTCAGCGTCGATTCGAATCGAACACTGGGTCGCTCATTTCATGCAGACAGCTCTTTTTCGCCGTCGAAATGGTCGTGTTTCTCGCGCTAGCAGTTGGCTGAAATTGCTCAAAATTCGCATTGCGGGCCGACTTATTCAGAAGTGCTATATAGTTGACTCATTCTGTGCAGGCATCTCCATCGCTTTCCCTGTAACTAAGTCTCCTGATTTTTAGTTAAAAATAGGCTTTTTACGAAGGTGAAGAAAATATCTTCTATTTCTAGCGCTGTTGCTCGGGGGATACTATACAAAGCTTCCATTGTCCTCCTACAGGAAGCCTTTAACCAATTAGAAATCGATTGTGCACATGTGATTTTGTGGAGTGCCAGTTGATTCATGGGGCAGTTTCTTTCTATTTCTTCCCGTCTTTCTTTAAATACTGCACTGCAGTCTGAAAGTGCATGATTATGATTATTATCGACATTGCATTTATTGCAGACGCGTCCAGACGCCGTGGACGCGCCGCCGACCGTGACCATCAGCACACAAGAAGCGCTCGAGGTAGGCCTTGTTGGTTTTATTCGTTCACTGGTCTGGTCTGAGCGGGTCGAGGCGGGTGCCGGCCAGTGGTGGCCAACCAACAAGGCGTTTTTTCGCCGCCGCCGCGCAAGGGGGGGACGGCGGCGCGTGCGAGCGACGGCAGCTGTGCATTCGATTAGTTTAACGGCCGCCGTACGTCACTGGCGACGATGGTCGGACGGCCGATTCGTCGCGTCGTCCACGAGGGACTGACGCTACCCCCCGTGCCGCATCATAAATCATAATCAATGTTATTATTCGCTCGCTCTTTGATGCGTCGAGAACCGAATGTGCGTTGATCGCAAATGCATTCGGGGTGGTTGGAGGCCGAACTTGTCAATGATGCTTGTTTCTTGACATCATTGTTCGGAAAGGGGTGAGGGACTGGCACTGTTCTCTCGATCCGCACAATTATAGTTCAATGATGTCTCTCAGGGCGAACGTGAGAAACGTAAGGGTTGTTCGACCGAGGAACTGGCGCTTTTCCACGACACATCAACATTATTCAATTGACTTATGACATCGTCCGTAGGGGCTTAATTTGATTATTCCTTGGCTTGTCTTTGAAAGGAGTGCTGAGCAGTGATGCATAATACTCCGGTTGACTGCCTGTTAGATCATACATATGCTGTGTAGCACGGCGCAAAACTCCTGTTGTCATCAAAGCCTGCAATGCTCAGGTATCCTTGAAGGGCAACTGCGAAGAAACGAAGAATTCGTCAGCGTCGACGATCGAGCTGTGTGTGTGTGTGTGTCTGATGGTAGGCGAGATGGAAAATGGACGAATTCGCTTTGCGCACGATCGGGTGTCTCTCCAGTGTCTACAGTACTGTCTAGTCGACGGTGTTGGGCGAGCTCGGTCTCGGTCGGACAGACGTCGGCGGTCAGAGACTCGGATCGGATGCCCGTGTCGCGAGCGTCGCCCGTCTTAGTTGTGCATTCGCGCACGGGAGCGACAAACGGGTCAGTGTTACAGTTCACTGGGAAAACTGGCAGGTCGGCCGATCGATTCGCGATCCGACCGGCTGGACGGTTCGGATCGAATTCGAATCGCCGGCCGATGACGGCGCTGAGCTCCGCCCAGCCAGCCGTGACGCCTCCGATTTTGCGACTACTCTTGGTCGGGTTTGAAGGCGTCTGCTGGCCCGAACAACCCGCGGCTCTCTTGACCTCATACATTCCACCGTCGCATTTGCCATGCGACTGCGAGATTCACGGTATTCCCCTTGCCTCAAGGTTGATGGCGTAAATGGTGGTGGTTGGGGGGATGAGGGTAGAGGACATGGGCACGGAAATATATTCGGCTATGCACTTCCAGTCATCCTCATACATGCGTAGAAGGGAGTATGGAGTTTTGGGGTAAATGCTAATCGAAAATAGCGGACTTTTATTGAAGGATTTTCGGTTTGTTTTGGCCGACTGTTCGGAGATATGATCCTCAGGCGGAATTGTATAGCATTCTTCTCAACGCCGATTCATTCATCTTCATCTGATGCACCAAACGGCGCGTCTTATTGCACCGACGTGAGCGCATAAGTATACCAGGGGCCAGGAGGGGTGGGTTCAAAATCTCGCCCACTTTGGTCCAATTTGCGGGGTAACCCCCTTGGTACATCCATGCGTGAGCGTCAAGGTTATCGGCGCGAACGGTGACGGGGGTGGACTGGATAGTTGGCTGGAGGCGTTCGGTTGGCAAAACACCCGAGCCGGGTCGGTCGGGTGTTTGAGTCGATTGTCGGTTGCGAGGGTGGCAGATATTTTGCGAAGGAGATGGTGCTTGAAAGCAGCAATTGACGACGGGGTTATCGATCGGTGTTCCGATGTAAATGCACCTATCTGGCGTTTCTTGCTTCTTTCGCAGCTGAAGCCTACTTATCGATCGCTCTTCCAGTGTTCGAATGTGAAAACATTCACAGAGAGGGATGGTATTCTTTCTCTGCGCGCACAAACCTATCAGCTGAGAGCTTGTTAGACGGAGAAATAGAGCGGCAGTGTTGGCTTGGTTGTTTTGAAGTGATCAGTAGTAGTTTGTGCAATATCATTCATTTTCTCGCATAGATTATGGGACAAGCAATCGTGTTCCCCATTTATTGACCAAAATTTTCTAGACTATCGTCAGATATTACTGACTACTTGCGTTTGTGGTTAGGCAATAATGCCTACCATCACGGGAATTCGTTTCAAACGAGAGCAGTTCAATGAAACAGTGCGTGCTGGAAGTTGCAATGCGGAAATAAAGCGAGTCATTCGAGCATTGAAGTAGGGTTTCCGTCTCCGCTGTCAGACCGTTTTATTGCCCGATAAGATCGATTTTTGATAGATTGCTCCACTCCTATTTGTTGTTTTTTGCGTGCGGCCGCTAAACGTGCACAACGATCGACGACCGCCTTTTGCCGCCACTCCTCGCGTCGAACCGCGAAGAGTGTTCTAGTCGGGACCAAATACTAGGGAACGACCGATTGCCTGCGGAAACGCTCGGTATTTCGACATATTCACAATTGAACTGTCTTATTGGCCGTCTTATCATAAAATTGTCTTGGGTTGTTTTGAGCTGCACTGTACTGCATGCGCTGCTTTGACTGTGTTCGTCAAACAAGGCTATTATAAATAATGCGATGGCCGCTGTCAAGATAGCATCTTTTGATAATATGCGAGTTTATTGAAGTTTACCTGAACTGTCGATTGAGCCATTTTATGCGCGTTGTTGATTGACCGTTAGTTTGTTTCGTACCCTACCACAGCGTGTTTAATGGACGGGACGGGGTTTGGACACAGTGACAGAGCAGGAATTTAGTAGCCACCTTGAATTGAAGTGTATGCAAATGCGTCGGTCGAGGGCGCGGGTGGGAAGGGGATAGCTGGTGTCGGCAGTAGTCTGCACAGCAGCTGGCCGAGTCGGTGTGTGCCTGCCGGCCGATGCTCGCCGCTGGTTGAGATGCATGCAGCTGATTCGCTCGACGCCGCCGATGTCTGTGCTCAGCAGTCGGTCGGCGTGGTGTCGACGACAAAAAGCGTGCATGATGTTTTGGCACGCGAGGCGACGGCGTTGCGTTGTGCTCGGGTCGTTGGTGACGCGCCAGCGCTCAAAGGACCGGTCCCGGTCCTGTGTCGTGACTACGGGGGCGGGCGAGCCGGAGCGAGTTTGTGCGTCCGCCGACGACGGTCTGTCCGTCAATTGTGCCTGTTCGCGCGCCGGCCCGAAAGGGACTCGATAAAGGCGCAATTGCGTTCGCTCTCTCTTCGCGCTATGACCAGACGGCGGCCGCCGCTCGTGATCAGGCGGTGATGCAAAAATGCGCTGTGGGGAAGAGAAGGCATGCAATCACGGGGAACGGTTTACTAATGCTTTTGAAAACAATTCGACGGCATATGGACAGCAGAGCAGGCAAATTCATTCGTCATATGTACTCTTGCTTTTGGATTATTTCGACCGCATTGATCGATTAATTTGCGTAGTAATCTTGAGATTTGACTCTTACCCTGAAATCTTATTGAACATGACTTCATTTCCTTTCTCATATTAGTAAGTGTCCTCTAATCTCACTTTCGTTGACTCATTCGATAGTCTTCTTAAATTTCTCGCCCGATCCTTGAGGGAATGAGCACTAGACGTCTACTTGTGACTCATGTTCATGGTGGGAAGTGGGAGTGGGTAACGGCTGTCAAGGCGCGGTACGCACTGAACGAAAGCCTTGCACAAACAGACACTCACAAGGGGGGTGTTCAATGCAGAGCAACGGGCTAATCTTACATCCACTCACGGATCGGGCGCTGCGTCTCTACGTCAGCAGAAATGTCCTTCGTGGACGGCGGAAGACTCTCCCATCCACTCTGACGCAGCCTATTGCGGCGTTGAAAGCGTCATTTTTGGGGTCGCCTTCGGCTGCCCTCACTTCTAGCCAATCCTTAAGTCCGTCCATCGTCCCACCTTATCGGATCTCGGATGCGTGCAAAACGTAACGTGCAAGTGCCGCACGTAGCACGCTCTGTTATACGCAGTACACGTATTCGTGCGTCAAGTTTTCTTGGCGGAACTGAAATTCAGCGGCTCGCACCTTCATCACACGAAGGCGCGTTTCGAGATCAAATAAACATATCGATTTGTCTCGCGCAAGAGACTTCCAGTACATGTGTTTGATCAAATTGAAATTTTTTCACTATAATGACTTGTTTCAGAGCATGCAAAGTCTCGTGCAAACGCCGCTGACTGCTCTGGACGGCGCGCCATTCAAATTTCCTCCGACCAAGGTGAGGCATTGTTTAGCCATTAGTGGTTGACATTTAATTAACGAATCTGTACTTGCGAAGCGTGAATAGCCCTTAGTAAGCTTGTATGAATGCTTGGGCAATCGATATGATGAGCTATGCTGAGCTAAGGTTGATAATTTTTATTTTTGCGATTTGACATTCAAAATAGCGCACTAGGTTTTAGTATGAGGAAAAAGCGGGAAAAGTTATGGTTAAAAACTAAGGTAGAGGTCACTTTTTAATATTGCCCACCTCGTACTGTATCTGGCCCCTGTCTGGCGTGTGGTTGTGACCTCTGCCGACCGTCAGATGAGCCAGTTGAGACTTGCCTTTGTCCGTTGCTGTCTCGTCGCGCCCGCAAGCGTCCTGCGTGCGTGACCGACCCTTCTTCCTCTTAGCGCCGCGACGGACAGAAAAGAAGGAGAGGGATGTACTCTCGACAGTTACAATGACCCGCCCGACTAACTAAGTCGTCTTCGATTGAGAGCGTTTTGGTTCCGTTACACTCTCACTATTCCCATAGCGCAAAGTGTTGTGGGAAATAGCAAAGCAATCGCAAGGCTTTCAGAATTTCCGTCATTTTAACTAAGTGTCGCATTGTTGGGGGTGGAATGTGTTGAGAAGTATCTTTCGTTCAAGAATAATTATAGTATGTAGCTAATAATACTGGTGTCAGATAGTTCAGTCCCACTGACTTAAAGTAATAATGATGCGAAATGCGGAAAGGCGCGCTCGATTGGCTCACCAACCAATGATTCGTTTATGAGAGTTTCAATCATCGTATTGCACGTGACTGATTGATGCTAAGCGCTGCCCTTTCCACAATATATTGCCATCCTGTATTGGCATAAATATAGAATAAATCGGATAATGGCTACAAACTGTTTGATAACTTTTTTTGGAACACCTTAGTGCTGTTAAGTACTAAAACGCAATCGATTATTAATCGGCTACTTTTTAGTCGGCGTTATCGAACGGCCATTATCCATCGTATACTATTGGTATAGCGTAGTAGGTTAAAGTCTAAGGCTCAAAATGACACATGTAGTGTTGTTCGCTGTTTGGCATCTTGTTGTATTTGTACTCACCTCTGACGGACGCTTTTCCTTTCAGTCGACGACCACTTTCGATTCATCTTCGTCGTCGTCGCGTTCGGCCGACAAAAACGATAAGAAGAATAGTGTTTCTCCCGTGCAAGCGCGCGCCAGCCACAAGCAAAAAGCACCTACCCCTTCCGGTCGGTTTCATCTGTCTGCGAGCGGAGGCGGGGGAAATGAATGTCACTTGTGCTCCGCCCTTGTCCTGCGCGCCAGATCGGTGAACGCTGCAGAAATGAAGGTTGCATTCCGCCACCAAAGCACGGGAAAACGTCTCGGGTTATGAACAGTAATGAATTTCGCAGGACTATTTTGGAGTTTTGACGGGTTGGTGGGGTGAAGGCATTTTCCCTTCTTTGCCACAAAAATTCTTGGCGATCCACATCGCCAATTGGACCCTATCGTTGTTAGAGCCAATGACTCGACGCTTCGGCACAAATGACCAGTTGCGAAGCGCCGAAGGAGGACATATGTCTTCTGTCCATGTTTGATTGCTGACATCGAATGTCTCTGCCACGATCGCTCACCAAGGACGCTGTTGCGAGCCGCGGGCGGTGGGGGTGGAAGGCGATTGGTGTTCGAACGGACTGAGCGAACGGGCGGAAACTGAACGGTTCGGATGGCCAAATGGAACGGCGCATTGAGTGACGGACGGCGGTCGATAAGACGGCGGTTGCTGTTGGTGTTCTGCTCGGGTGTGTGGTGTCGGTCGCATCCGTGCATCGGTTCTTATGACGCCCGAGGGATGGCGAGCGGCCATTCGGAGGATCGCGTCGAGACGACTCGACGCATCTCTTTTTCGGCGGCCGCGGCCGTCGATGCCGCCGCCGCTGCGTTTTCGGTCGAATCGCCCGCGTCCCCGCCATGCCCGCCCGTGTCCGGACTGATTGACGAAAGATCGTGCGCTGGGGGATTTGAACAACGATAAAGAGGACCCATGCGTCCGCCAAAAAACTTCGAAGAAAAGAGCGAATAATTTGTTTGAATGATATCATCGCGCCCTCTCTCGTCTTCAACCTTCGTTTAGCGTGAACTGACGTGTCGTTTTTGCGTTACAGATGACCGCGGAGCCGGCAAGTCTGCGCTCTCTACTTCGACGACGCAGCACTCTGATCTGCCGCCGAAAAAGAGGTAGCCTATTGGACATTACTCAGCCTACAGAAATTTATCACCCGATTGCTTTCATACGAAATTTCTATGCGTGAGCAGGGCGATTGGCTCATTGTGGGGGTCATTGTTATGGAATTAGACATGTAACCAAACATGTTTTTGACGTAAAAACGGCAATTTTCTAAGGAGCCAATTGACGAATTTTGAATGCAAAATATGCTGAGATGGCAAAAGAAGAAAAAATTCTTGTAAAAGAACGAGACATGAACTTCAGTTTACATCTGTACATATCGTTGCAGGCAGCCGCGAACCGAATCTTCCGACGATCCATATGGCAAGCTCGGTCTCGCTTTGAGCAGCGACGAAAGCGACGACGACGATTTGGACAATGCGCCTCGACCGAAACCGCTGCCGAATGGCACCTCGAAGACTTCCAATGGAACTGCGAAGACACAATCGACCGAGTCGAACAACGACAAGAAGGCCGTTGGCATGAGCAATTGCCCGGATTCTTCTTCCTCTTCTTCGAAACATCAGACTACTGGTTCTGCCAGTTCAAGTAGTTCAAGCGTCGCGCCGAAGTCGGAGCCGCAGTGGCAGTATGACGACATCCTCAAGGATCTTTTCGGCCAAGACGACGCCGGCGCGCCACCGCCGCCCCGAGACAATGCCCTTATCAAGGAGAAGAAGGAGAAGGATAGCACCAGTTCGAGCAGCAAGTCGTCCAAGTCGTCGAGACACGGCGAGAAGGCCAAGGATGTGCCTTCGGTCAAATCGTCGGCGGCGGCCAACAATGTGGACTGCGAGATGAACGGTTAGTTTGTTTGACTTGAACATCTATTCGGCCGTTGATCGTCACGATTCGTGTTTCAATGATGCGCAGTCTCTTATTGGGGATAACCTTGTCGGCCATTGGTTTGATAATCGTTGAAGGTAACTACTGTATTGCTAGCAACGTCACCAACGCTTTGAAGTGAATGATGATAATATGAAGTGCGATCGTCTTTCAGGCGTCCAGAGTCCCGATTCGGGCTTCGTTGACGGATCGCTGGACGGAGGTGTTGATGACGTGAAACCGCAGCGGACTTCGGCCGGTGAGGAGCCGTCGGGCAAGCAGAAGAAGAAGCAGTCGATGAAGCCGGTGGCGTCTATCATGGGCGAAGTGGGGCGCGTCTCTCCGCTCCTCTCTCCCGTCCGCGAGTTCCCGCCCTTGGTGTATCAACCGTCTGACGGTTCGTTCGCTCCGCTTACTTATTTCGTCTATTGTTATCTCATAACACAGCCAAATTTGAACTTCCCTGCAAAACTGGGCGGGAGTTTGAAACATGGACGCGCTTTCGCGTTCCGCCACGCTCATTTCCTTAAAGGCCTTGCAGAGTCAATTTCCTCAATTTCCCTGCAATTATGAGGCATTCGGAAGTAGCACATAATTAGTTCTTGCACTTATGCATATAAAACTTGAACAGAATTTCGTAGAATGAACTGTGCGAGGGCCGATGGAACTATATTGTATGTATATATTTTGAGCTGTTAGTAATTATATAAGAATTATAGCACTGGGGACAAAGTTTATCAGACTTCAGTCGATGTCTTACAGAGTGTTACTTTTGCTCTTTTGAATGAGTATTTTTGATGCATCATGCAATGTGTTGGCAACTGTTCCAGGTCGCGCATCTCTGAAGGTCCTCCTGGACCTGACCGGCGTGGACAAGTCGGACCGCTCGGACCTCTTCAACCAGCCGTCAACGTCTTCAACGTTCCAGCAACTGAGCAACGAGCTGGACGATCTGCCGTTAAGTCAGCGCATCGCACCGTCTTCGTCGTCTTCAACGCCAGATGCGAATCGCAAGAGCGGTGATAAGAAGTTGAAGAAGGTTCGTTTTTGCTTATTCCTGCAAACATGAAAGCACAGAATCAGTGAATGTGCAATACGACCCCGTCAACACTGAATGTTTATCAATGAAATGGGGGTCAAGTTGGGACAGAATAAGCAGTGAACATCTGTTGGTGACTTACACCGCCACTACAGTACAGTATTGTAAAGATGGAATTATTACGACAATCTGATAACGGCATTCCGGTAATGGAATAGTGCATTGTATTAGAAAGTGTTGGTTAACAAAGCAATATTGTAATGTTTTAAGACGGGTGAAACGGCGGAGCGTTTGGAGAAGGAGCAGGACAAGCGGGCTGACAAACCGAAGAAGAAGCGAGAGGATGAAGACGATCGAATGCCCAAGCTGAGCAAGGAGGTGCCCTTCCGGATTAAGGAGGAGAAGACCGAGAAGGTCAAGGAGAAGAAGCCTCCACCGCCCGTCCTCACGCAGCCGCCCGTCCTCTTGACGCCGTCGGCGTCGTCTTCGCCGTCCAAAGTCAGTGACAAGCAGAAGCTCAGCAAAAGCAATTCTAGGTTGGTTGATTTTGTGTACTTTTTTGCGAGTTTGTTGTGCCTTCGAACAGTAAGTCGAACATCTAATCACAATTGCAACTTATCAGCGTATTAATAGTGACATCATTAATGTTAACGCAAGACTTTTTCAGTGATTCGTCAAAGGTTGGCAATAATACGCCCAACAAAGTCAAGAAACCGTCCGTTGAGGTGTGCCCGGATGCCCCGCCTGCCAAGAAGCCGCGAGTGAGCGATCAGCAGGTTCGATTCGTCCGACGACGGTCCGAACACTTTGCTTGACGGCTCTAATGATTGCAGCCGGAACCCGCCCCCTTGTTGGTGCCTAAGTTGGAGCCGGTGGTGAAGTCCGAGTCGTCGTGCGACTTTTTGGCTCTGGCCCCCGGCGAGCCCGCCAAGCTCGACCTCGGCGCCAACGGCGAGCTCCTGAACGCCGATTACTATCAGAACAAGCGCGCACGCCCGATTAAGCACACGGCTGACCGCGAGGTGCGGTTTTTTTCTTTGGAAGCGATAGAGAGTAACACGCATTTGGCTAACTTGCAACTTGGGATGAACGTTACCGAGTATCTCTTTAATAGATATGGCGCCATTTTTCTGTGTTATCCATTCCAAAAAGCAGTGATGAGATAAGTATCCGATTACTGACTCCCTGTGATAGATTGTTTGTACGCTTGAATAGCGAATATCAATGTGCCACTGTTAAGGAGGGTTAGTTGTCTGTCAGAAGATTGATGAATTGCTTGTTTTTTACTTACAGAAATGACAGTTGATGTTTTGCAGGCAGACAAGCTGAAGCGAACGCTGTTTTACCTCGAGTCGGTCGTCTATTTTGTTTTGTCGGTGCGCGCTTTGGGCGAGGCTCGTGGAGATGCGTCGCAGTCTTCGCGACCACCGACAATGATCAAAGATACCTGTGATCTTCTCAGGTGCTTATTATGATTATATTACTTAATAGAAGTCAAATTCGGGTTTGAGATTTCGGCTGTAGTATGGTATATTATTGCCTTGACCTAATACTTTTTTCGCTACCGTAACCGTCGCGCATAACCGTTTCATGAATGAAAGTGTTGCAGACAAATCACAAACCGATTCGTACAAGCGTCGGCGGAGTTGCCACCGGCCGCTCGCCATCTGGTTTCCCGCATTCAGGCGCTCAGTCTGCGAGCCCAATCCGTGCTCTGCTATCGGCTTTACACCTGCAAGCAAAAGACTGTCCATCAAAACTATAACACTCTGGTCCAGTACTCGACTCAGACGCAGCAGCAAAGGTTTGTCGAATAATTTGTTCTTCGATTCGCGTTTGCAAGGCCTTCCGCTACAGTATTGAGCAACGCGAACCATATTTTTGTACTTCCTCAAAAGTAGCCAATGGTTGGTTGATTGATCGATCGCCTGATTGTAGTATTAACCGCTTGGCGATAACCGAAGTCGTAGAATGAAAAGAGGAAGAGTAATATAAATTTGCCCGCTTTCAGGCAGCAGCAGCAGGGCGGTGCCGTTGGTGGCGCTCCGTCCAGCCAGCTACAGCAGAACGGGTGCTCTCCGACTGAATCGGGTTACGGTACCGGTGGTTCGTCGACGGGTGGCAACAGCGCCCGGCACACGACCACTCCGTCGCCCACCCCCTCCCCTGCATCGTCGACGAACAGCGGCGGGTCGACCGGCGGCGTGCCGGCCAACCACGTGACCGTCCCTCGCGACATCGACACCATTCAGAAGCAGCAGCTCGGCTACTTGCATCAGCTCATGTGGTCGCATCGCCATTGGGAGGACTCCACTGCGAAGGTCCACCCTGACGATCAGCGTATGTTTATGCTGACTTTTCTTTCACACTGCTTTCCTAGAACCGATATGTATTGCGACTAGTATCACTTGATCACAATCGTAATCTGGTTTAAGTATCCCATTGCAGTATTTTTTATCAGCTGTCGTTCATAGATGATCGTGAACAGATTAATGGAATTTATGCTTATTTGTGTGCTTTTTAGCCTTCTTTGACCACTTGGACCGGGTATGTGGCCCGCTGAAGATGGACTCGACGCTGGCCGAACTGTCTGTCTACTTGGCGACGGCTGTCGATTGGATGCGCGCCGAATATGACATGCAGCTACGGTAGCTTATGCTTATGAATACGGTCGCTGGTCGCGCCAGGACCCAAATGCTCATCGAACCGCGTCCACACATTTTTTGTATTTTTCGATTACATACTTCTCTTTGATTACTGCTTGTGATTTTTCTCAGTTAATGGTGGTGATATGTGTTTGCACATTTGCTGTGTAATGTTTGCCATGTGGGGTTGGCTGATACAGTACCCAATATCGATCGAGAGCCCATCAGTTAGAAAATGTTTCATTGGGCATTGACTGCTTCCTCTTGATACTTCAGCTGCTAAAATAGGGAAATTATGCAAGCTGCTATGAACTAAAATATAATAAATTGAAAGATTTATCATGAATAATGTAATATTTTACGGCAATTTTTTCATGACTAGCAGTCTTACCATAATCCTTTTTTGCATTTTTGATAGCAGTGCTAATTGCTATTCAATGAAGTATGTTGTTGTAAGCCATTTTTGCAGCAGTATAGTTGCAGCTAAAGTGTCATATGGAAGAGTTTAGTGTCTTTTGCTCACAAACATTTTTCCAACTGGTGTACCGCTTTTAACACATGTCCTGCATCAAATCTTTCCTGTTTTCATCCATTCAATTGTTTGCACAGTTGCCTCAGATTGTGTATTGAGAGGTAGACGACCTAAGAATT
>JAQGAX010000500.1:0-16108 GCA_034698105.1 Plectus exinocaudatus
TCATGAGCGTTTCTATATCTATTTGGGTTGTTACGTTTATATTTGTCGACAACCAGGTGTTGGTTCGTATTGATCGCAAGATTAGCAGCTAACGGTGTGAAAGCAATAAAAGCCATCCACAAAGTGTGCGTTTGACACATTATACAGTATACAGCTAGATAACATTGGGAAAATGCGATGATTGGTCAGTTTGTGACGTCACAACGTGTTAGACTATGACGTACGCGTCGTCGCCAAAAACGTGTTGGTTGTGACGTTTGCGACCTCTCCCGCGCGTCGCACCTGACCAATCACCGGCACTTCCCGCAGATGGGATTGCAACAGTTTTGTGAATAGGTCCAAGGTTGCCAGATGCCTTTTGAACTCGTCGTGTGCTTCCTCCTCGTCATGCGGTGCAGTCATCATCAGTCGCTTTGAATAAACGTCGAAGTTATTGTTTTTTAATATCAATATTTTAAAATTTAAAAATAAAGCGCATCAAAGATGTCGGAATTTTTGTTGCCTTTGTTGTTAACTGTTTCATTTCAGTGCTGGATGCTTAGGATATGCTAGTTTGTACGTGGTGATTGAATTTTTTGCTGCTGTCGACTTTTGTCTAGCTCTTGTACTCTTTTGGCATACTAAATGCGCAGTTTTGAATAAATTGAGGTTGCGGTCATATTTCAGCCATGTCTGTAATGCGCAAGTTAGATGATGTACAACGACAAGATGATGTTCTGCCACAGTTGGTTGTAAACAACGAGCGATTATTGGTTGCGTATGAACCTCTGAGTGATGCACGGCTGGTTGGTGGTTGACAGTGTGGACAGAGTTCTGGTCGTCAGTTCAATATTTCCAGTGCTCGACCGTCACCCGCAGATCGGGAACTGACGTGTTGCCTTGGTATGAACTTAGTTAGTCAATCGATTTTATGTTGAATTTAATTTTACGTCCCACACAGGTTGCTCAAATTCTCTGCGATTATCGCATCCTCTGCGCATTATAGCTTGTTACGTTGTTCGGTTTTTAATACGTTTGCATTTGGTTGTATTATTAAACGATTTCTGTTTGGTGCTAATCATTAATTATTATTGCTGAGTCGACTGTTGGACCATGACTGTTTCCAGTTCGTTCAGCGAATAAAAAGAATGTCAACTGCGGTTTTTTTCCATTGCTGTGCATCTTCAATTTGCGGTGCACTCTGCACATACATTCCATCTCCTCACTGCGAATGAAACGCCAACATTTGATCGCGATTCGCAGGAAGGCGTTTCTTTCCTGAGCGAACGACGCCATGGAGTTTTCCGGCAAATGCAGTGGCGTCGTCGTGATGAAGCCGGAGAATGACGGCTCCGTGATTGCCTGGTGTCCAGAGGTTGGCAAGATAAAGGTGGCGCCGACTGCGGGCGCCAACAATATGAAACTGTGTGAGTGGTTCTCCTTCAAGATCAGGCAGGTCAGCAGCAACCCGGCCAAGTGGCTCGCCGTCGACGCCAGTCCAATCTCGCCTGTCGTACCGACCAAATTCTATAAGACCGCCAACAGCACCATGGTGACGGTTAGTTTGCGATGACGTTTCTTCGAATTATGTGTGTGATGATTGTGTTGCAGGTAATAACGACTGTGCAGATCGGAGCTGTGCACTCGGACTCGGCAATTGCCTACGCCGAATTCTTCGGTCGGATCGACCTCAGTCCACTTGGACTCATAACCACAGCGAGTAGAATAAATGGCGTGAAAGCGGGCGCCACGTACTCGATGACGCTGATAAAGCTGAAGCCGAAGAACGATTGCGAGTGGGGCGTCCGCCGTATCGAACGCCAGCTGACCGACGCCGTCTCCGACCTGGGCGTTAGATTAGTGGTCGCGCATTTCGACCACTTCGATGGCAAAGAAGAGCTGTGTTGGCTGCGTAGCGTCGACGATCTGCTCGTTTCTTTCGGTCAGTGCGATTACTTTACCGAGGAAGAGGTTTCGTTCAACCCTGGAGATCGATTCACCGTAAGTCGACTTTCAGGCAGTATCCTGTCGAGCGCTATTTGCTTATTGCTTCCAGGTGTGGATTGGACAGCAGCGTCCCATCGACCCGCATGTGCGAGCGTTCTATGTGGAACGATTGTCGGAGCAGTCGGCTCTACCAAGTCCGGTGCCCTCCATCCCCTCGATGCCGACGACGCCGGCGCTCGTCTCTTCCAGAGATAGCACTTCGTCGCAAATGACTGGTCTTTCTCTGGCGAGTCTTCTTACCTAATCGTCCCGATTCATTCACTTTGTACCGTTTCTTTCAGAAGGTTCGGATGGAAGACAAGGGGTCACAGACGGACGCGTCGAATACGAACAGCGAGCTGGCGGCGAAGGGTCGGTCGATCATCGATCGGATAATGAAGAATCGGACCATCTACGACGCCGTCTGCGCCAATGACAGCGGCATTCTGCGTGATCTCTATTCCGTCTTCAATCCGTAACCTCTCGCAGCTGAACCGACTCGTATCTAATCGACAATGCACGCACGCACGCAACGATAGTTTTATTTGAACTGTCTTTCACTTTGCACGTCAGCAGCTTCCTTTGTTGCCCGATGGGAATGATGGTCCATCTGGAATGTGTGCGTACTGTGTGTGCAGTATACAGTATGCGCCGTTTCTATATCTCACAGTTTTGACCGCAGATTCGCATGTCATTGCATACTTAGACAAATTTGAAATGCTTTATGTCATAGATGCAAAAGCGATGTATCACGATTGCGGTACCATGCATTTGGTGTTTGCGTGAAAGTTCTTCGATGTACAGTAAAATCCAGATTAAGTACAGCCTCTCAGGATCCGGCCAAAAGCTGCACTCAACCAGGTCCTGCATTTACCCGAGCTGAAAGTTGCACTTACCGCAGCTCAACGGTGCTGCCGCATAAGCTCCCATCGACAATTGGCAATGTAATTACTGTAACAATTACGTATATACCAAGAATTGAATTCTTGGTAACTGGTCGAGCATAAAGTGACTTCGTCACGTTTCACGTTAACTCTGCTCTGCCCTTTACACAATGTTTGATTGATAAATGCATATACCGTACGCGGGTTCAAAGCAGTTCAAAATACACAAGCGGTAGCGAATGAAGACCTGCACTTATCCAGGTCCTGCACTTGTCGGGGCGCTGCACTTATTTTGATTCTACTATACAATTAAACCGCAAGCATGTCTAAAGTAGCAGTGACGAATGATTGTAAAATGTAGACTGCGCATTCATTCTCCACTGGTCGTGCAAACACTGCTCATTTAGAAACATTATTGTCCTGACATTGACGGTCACCAGATGAGCGATACGAGCAATACACAATGCTACTACTTCCAATGAAAAGCGCTGTGTGTAATAGTGATGCAAACGTTTGACCAGCTGCAAGCTCTTTGTTCCTTCTGTCGGCGTGCGAAGTCACAATGGTGTCTCTTGTTCCTATTAAACATGTTGCTTTGATGCAAATATCATTCGTTCCGGTGGTTGTCAGCGTGCTTCTTGACAACAGTCAAAATGATCGGTCGTATGTTGCTCGTGGCGATTGCCATTGGTATTGCACAAGTCGCTTTCACCCAAGTTACCAGTACGTTCATATAACCATATACCGCATTTATTCTAGTAACACGACCCTCTCTAATAATATGACTCTCTCTAATAGTACGACCCCAACAGAGGACTCGAAAAATAGTGCGACCCCCTAATTGTACTGATAATGGTACTATAATAATGATCTCTAATTGTGCGACCCTCTCTAATAGAGCGGCCCTCTAGCGATCGATTGAAAGATACTGAGACCTGTAAGTATCCTATGTTTCGACCAATCGCTATCCGGTCCTACTAGAGTGTCCTATTAGAAGAATTACGGTATTACTGACCGTTGACATCGTTTCTGTCTGCAGATTGTGGGAAGTCGTGGTTGAAAGTGGAGGGCACTGAGACCGTGCCACTCAAATGCACCCCTGGAAAGACACCGAGCGCGTGTCTAATGGCTTCTTCGACCTGCCAATTTTCAATCCTCAAGTTTTTTTACGTCTGCTGCTACCCAGATCCAGCCGGACTGTTCGCCGCTTCGTCGGTTGCTGGCCAGCCAGGTTCGTTAATAAAACTATTATTTCCCTATACGGAACCTACTCTAGAGTGTTGCGGACAGTACACGCCGGTGAATAGTGGAGTTCAGTGTACAGTAGGCAAGGCAAATCAGTGTCCTTACATGTCGTCCTGCATGGAATCGACAAACGCCAACGTCACACTCTGCTGTCAGTACAACGCCGCTAAAAACATAACTGGCTCTGTTTGTTAAGTTTAATGGCGCCGTTTATTTGTGAGCAATGCTGTGATCAGTTGAGTTGATGTAGCCCCTCAACGATGCAACAAATATGCACGCAAGAGAGAGAGAGCGCGCAGCCTAAATAAATGACTTTATGCATATAACGGACAGGTCTACTGTACAACGCATTCGTTTATTCAAATATTGGCCATTGAAGTGCATCAATTGCAATGCGTACTCGCGAAAACACAAAGACGTCTATTGTAATTGAGGCACGGCACAATGGGAGTTGTTATTCACGTAAACATTAACAGAGGCGAGCAGATGCTCGATGGTCATCGTTGCCTATTGATTGTTCACCTGACGCTCTATGAACATATGTAGGTTTTCGCCGTGATCCCAGATCGAAACAAATTCTGCGTTACAGCACGATAATTGCATAGTGATCATATTTGTTCACCGCTGTGTTCACATGGTTGCCAGGAAGCAATGCGTTCATTTCAGCGCTAATTCTTTTTTAACTCGAATGAATCGATCGTTGGCTAAAGCGAAGTTCCAATTTGCTGGAAAGCGACTGATTTTCATCGTCGGTTCGATCGGCCCGCGCCTGACAGCCGTCAGCCATCGGCCACCAACACTCAACAAATGGAACGGTAAGCCGACACCCGCGGGGCAACGAAACACTCGGACCGAATACAATCAATTCAGCAAATGAAACCGCTGGTTGGTTGGTTAGTTGGTTGGTCTGCCGACTGACGGCTGGCAAACAGCACGCATACCTGCGAGCCACTGAGAAATTCGATCCTGATTGCAAACAAATGCAATTTTTCCCTTCTTCTACCGGTCCGAAGGCGTTTCCGTTTCAGTTAGCGCTTTTCGGCTTGTACGTACCTAATCGGCAGAATGGCCTGCTTTCGGGCGGTAGCTACGGTTCTGGCCTTCTCTATTGGTCTTGTTGTTGCTCAGTATGATCCGATGGCGAAGTTCCGTATTTGTAAGTCATCCATCAGAAGACAAATGAAATTCTTTTGTTTAACATTATCACCTGGTTTTCAGTGGTCGTTTACGACGACACTGCAGATTCACTAACCTCGCAGTACATTCTGCACATGAATATTTCGTCAATGTACATCGCTTCCTTGTATAAGGACCGGAAAATGGACCAAGATCTGGTGTTCGACACATTGCTGATCACAGATGACACTGCGGCTAGTCAAGAGACATGTAGCTGACATCGATTTCGCTGTGACAATGAAGTGCAAACCGTTTAGTGTGCGATGCATTGGACATGAGCGGCATCAGCGTGTCCTTTATGATCAGCATTGCTCGAGCGACCCCCGTTCGTCGACTTGTGAAATCTGTCGCCGAAATTGGCCGAATACCAACCGTTCAAGTACAGTATGCTCCGTGGAGTATGAATATGAATGATACCAATCGTAATTCTTAACTTGTTGTTTGAAGGTAATATGAGATATTCATTTCAGAGACTCTCACGCAAGCCACAGTCGTCAGTATCAATGGTACGCTGGTATTTCTAGGTTTCTGCAGTGACCAATAACAAACATTTCGCAAGATGTCTGTTCGTATTTCTTGCAGCGTCTTTACCCAACTATACCAACTACCTGACCTTTGTGCCACCGACTACTGTGCTGCTGAACGTGATGTACGAACTCATCAACCAGGTGAACATGTCCAAAGAAATCACCGTTCTGTACGACGATCTCTATGGTAGGGTCCACATCGATTGGTGAAAAAGCAAATATGCATCTTCTTTAGATCCCAAAGATACAACGTGGAGATTGATGCTGAATCGCTTACCGCAGAAGCTCACCTACGTCAGGATGAAGACGAACGAAACGGACGCGAAGGCGCAGGTGCAGGACCTGAGAAATATCAATCCGCCGATCCAAACTCTGCTGCTCGTCGCTAAAACGGCCAACGTTGAAACATTCACGCTCCAGGTGATCTTGCTTTCAAGGACCGTACAATCAGCATAATCGCACTTCAGGCAAGCAGTGCAATTGAGGCGAATATATGGAAGTGGTTCGTCCTTACTAAGGTAGCGAGTGACCAAAACAATATAAAACTCACGACGGTAGTTCTAGGACGTGACAGCATTCAAGTGCGACGACTGTCAGAGTGTCGAAGTATACTGGATCAGAGCGGTGGCCGATGGCACCTACCAAGATATCGGCAAGTTCAACGACTATATCACCAAGCAAGAAATCGGCGTCGAGATGGACTATCAGATCACCGGAGCCAATGAAGTGCGTAGAGCTTGTTGTGGCAACTTACAGCTGAATTCTCTCAGATGGACGTCGCTTTCTACATGGGCCTGATTCGCCTGGCTGTTGATCACTATATAGCCGTCAACTGGACGACTGACATCATGCCGACATACGGATGCTTTAACCAGACGTGGTCCGAAGACAACCGAACAATTGCTTTGAGCGAGATGATGACTACTCGACCGGGCAATCAATACGGAGAGTTTCTTCCAGATGATTCCAAGCGCGGATGGTACTTTCAGGCAAGTTAGAACCTGAAAGTTAACCTTCCTAATTGTGTCTTCGTGTTAGAATGTGCTATCGCGAATCTACAAGATTGATCGTGTATACGCAGAACCCGACGCCAAGTACAACAAGCTGGTCGGACGATAATTGCACCTCAGCGAAAAGAAACCTTTGACTGATCATTTTCAGGTAGGAAACTGGTCAATAATCGACGGATTGGTGCCGATGTATGGAGAGATTTCCGTGGATGTTCGTCAGCTCAGTCACTACCGTGTCGCCATTCTCGTGGTAAGTTAAATCAGCCCCAAATGTAGAAGCAAAGATGACGCGACTGCAGCAACCGCCGTTTGTCCAACGGTCTCCCGATCCAGCGCATGGACCCCCTTATGTCGGATACTGTATCGATCTGATCGACATGATCAAGGAGGAGGTCAAGTTCACCTACGAACTGTACGAAGTCCCCGACGGCATGTTCGGCACGATGAACGACCGCGGCGAGTGGAACGGTCTGATCGGAGAGCTCGTCGACGGGGTAAGAGCGAATGCCATTTTGACGAGCGATTAAGGCAATTACTTCCATTTAGACAGCAGACATAGCTTTAGCGCCTCTGTCTGTGATGGCCGAACGCGAGAATGACGTCGATTTTACAGTTCCCTATTACGATCTGGTTGGCACGACTATACTCATGAAAAAGCCGGACATGGAATATTCGCTTTTCAAATTCATGAAGGTTGCAATGTTAAGATACGTTAAAGGAAGTCCATTCGCGCTATTTAGGTGCTTGAATGGCCGGTTTGGCTGTGCATTGTCGGCGCGTACTTCTTCACGAGCTTTTTGCTTTGGATCTTCGACAAATTTAGTCCCTACTCATACAGCAACAACAAAGACAAGTACAAGGACGATCCAGAAAAACGCGAGTTCAATCTCAAAGAATGTCTTTGGTTTTGCATGACTTCTCTGACTCCACAAGGTATGGTGATCGGCAGTTGTTGATGTATGGCAACTGCAGGTGATACTTTCAATAATTCAGGCGGTGGAGAGGCGCCGAAGAACATTTCCGGTCGGTTGGTTGCAGCTACTTGGTGGCTCTTCGGGTTCATCATCATCGCTTCGTACACCGCCAATTTGGCTGCTTTCCTCACGGTCTCTCGCTTGGAACAACCGATAAGGTTCGATGCTTTTCTTAGCTAATGCAGGGTATTATTCGCTTTTTCAGTTCACTCGATGATCTCGCCAAGCAGTACAAGATTGAATATGCTCCGGTGAAGGGAAGTGCTTCGGAAACGTACTTCCGCCGAATGGCCGAAATCGAAGAGCAATTTTACAAGTAGGTGTTCTCACTCACTTCTATTGCCCGAGGCGATAGTCGCTCATTTCATTATACAGGGTGTCTCAGAAGTAACCTGCCACCCCCTCAGAAGTAATCTACTAGGGAGTGGTAGGTTACTTCTGAGACACCCAGTATAATATAAGTACTGATTTGATCTACATTCAGTCTATTAGACGATATCGCCGATGCATCCTTTGCACAACCGTAAGTTCAGCAAAGGCATGCCCGCCGCTTTCGCTTAGCATTTCGCTGGCTAGTCAAACTAGTGCCCCCACGTCCCAACGTAGTGCCATCTAAGTTAGCTAACTTCGCTCGAGAATATTTTATCATCAATGCGGTGCTTCTTTAGCATTTGGAAACAAATGTCCCTGAACGAAAGTATGTCAGCCAAAGAGCGTGCCAAACTCGCCGTCTGGGACTATCCAGTGTCGGACAAATTCACTAACATGTGGCGCTATATGGAAGAGTCGAAGCTGCCCGAAACGTCAGCGGAAGCAATCAAACGTGTGCTGGACTCCAAAGACGGTTTTGCGTACATCGGTTAGTTTTTCAAAAATGATACAGCGGACGCCTACGTTTTGTGCTGCTGGTTAGTAAAGTTATTGAGAAGGGATAGTCTTGCTCGCCTACGTTTGTGCGTTGTCTTCGATGTTTGTCAATCCGATTTAAAACATCTACCGGTGTCACGTAAATATTGCTGCAGAAAGAGTGCGAGCAAACATCTCTAAAGGGCTGTCATTGATTTCAGGGGACGCTACTGAAATCAAATACGCTGCTTTGACCGACTGCAACTTGCAACAAGTGGGAACCGAATTCTCTCGCAAGCCGTATGCCATTGCCGTGCAGACGGGTCACGCCCTGAAGGACCAGATCTCGAGCGCGTAAATTATTTAAAATTTCTGCTTATAAACTGAGATAAAGCGATTCACTTGAAGCATTCTAAAACTGCTGAACCAACGGAAACTGGAGACATTGAAGGAAAAATGGTGGAGCAAGAATCCGAACAAGAAGGACTGCCCTGACCCGGAGGACGAGTCGGACGGCATCTCGATCCAGAACATCGGCGGAGTGTTCATCGTCATCCTGGCTGGCATTGTTCTATCGATCATCACCCTGTCGTTCGAGTACTTCTACTATCGCAACAAGCCGCAGAAGAGCGAGAAACCCGAACAGAACGGCGGGATCCCGCGCTCAGGCGCCGTCCGCAAGTCGCTGCGCAATGGCAAAGAGGACAACAACAACCGGCAGGCCGAACTGAAGGAGCGCAACAACGTCAGCAACGGCACCGTTGTCAATAATTACGTGACACCACAGTCTGAGTACAATACTGCGCACAACTACGCTGGCGGCGAATACAACTCGGCATTTGAGTTTTAGCTGGCGTCAGCGCGCTGCAATTGTTTTCAAGTATATTTATGGGTTTCACATTTCGGGCTGGTCTGCATTTCTCATAAAAGACGATTCGTTGGACTCTGTACGTGTACACGTGTTCTTCTTTTTTCTGTCTACAATGTGTGCTTTTCCGCAGTAAATTTGCTGCAGTCTGGGCGTTTGTTTGACCATTGCGGAAGCGGATCCGGGGGCGCGGTCTGTTGTTCGGTGAGGTGTGGTCTCGGATAAATTGTGGAATGTGGAGACGCAAATCGCGACGATGATCGTTCCTGTCGTGGGATGGTCGGTGGAGGCACAGCGGTTGTCTGTTCCGTCCGGCCAAGACACCACACAACCAGTAGCGCAAACAGATTAACATTGAGCGCTACTTAGCGCACATAAATATCGCAGTTTGTCATTGTTTGGTGCATTGTGCGCCACTGAATTGCCGACCGCCAGTGCCGGTTGGCTTGACTTGGCTTATATTGCGCTGCGATCCTCAGAAATTCCCAACAATACTTCTACCTCGTTCCTCCATCCGTACAACTGGAAGCAGCAATGGGCGCTAATATATTTGTTCAAATAGTCCTCTGGGCGCAGTTCATCACATTTGTTGCGGGCATGTATATTTCAATTCGTTTTTATGGTTTGAAATTTCTAATTTACATTTCAGCACTTAATTCCCGCACAATAGTTGGCCATCCAGGTCAACCGCCGTTGCCGGATGCAACACACTCCATAGCTTCGTGTTGCGAGTGTTGCTCGAAAGGGAACGCTCAAGTTTGTCAGACATATGGAATTACTTATCAGCAGTGTCAAAATGATTTCACGATCTATATGAACTGTTGTGTTAGTCCTTAGTGAATTTCAAATTGAACAGAGCCAAAGCAGTGGAATTTACTGTCGCAAATAAATATTTATTTACGCACTCAATGATTGTTCTGAACAAGTCAGTTGCTCTTTTAAATACTAGTATATTGGCATCAAAACTGTTTGGTGATCTTTACAAATCACGATGGGGTCTACTTCCGTTTCTGGTGTGCGATATTTTCATGTGCTACGTGGTTACTTTGTGTCGCGAAAACAGCCGGGATCCAATAGCTGGCGAGTCACATTTTCTAAGTTAATCCGGTTCGCAAGTACTCGTCTCGTCCCATTGGTTTGGATCCGAATGGTTGCACGATGGACTTCAGTATCGAAGCTTTAGCATGATGCAAGCCATTCGTTGAATTAAGCGCGTTACAGTATTGTGTACAGGCATGAACCACAGTATAAATGTGCAATCAAACTATCGTGTCGAGACCAACCTGTCAACAGTGGCCAATGCGAACATCATATGGAATGTTGGGCGGGGCGTCCGTCGGAGCACCGCGCCGCCCCCGTCGAACGCCGACAACAAGAACGCCGCGCTCTCGCTCGAGTTGGCGTCTGTGTAGACTGTCGTGGGTTTCATGGTGATTCATGGATTGACGGCCAACACGCGCGACTCTTGACTATCCCTTGGTTGACTCAGAACGACGGCATCTCATTCATTGTGCGGTGTTGACGGTGCGGCGAACGACCTAACGATACCTTTGCTGCGAGAGATACTTTGTACGTGATACTTGCTTTCTCTTCTTCCTTCCTTCCGACGAGAGAAAGATCTTCATCTGCTGGCGACAACAGCCACTTCGATTCTCACAGGCAAGCCCGACAATCCACTTAACTCGTTTTTCATCGGTATTTGTGCGCCATCTTGGCTAGGTGTGTACGTGGGTGCTTGGATCTAAATGCGAGTAAACCCCCGGCGCCTTCGTGTGCCTGTTACGTTTCGTTTGAATGGCGATTGGGCTGCAGACAGCACTTTCGTTTGCTTGCATGAGTCACGTAGGCTATTTCTAAATTGAAGGCAGGATGGTTGTTGTTCGCGGCATGGCGACGCCTTCATAAAAGTCAGCTTCCGTCGGGCGACGGAGGTCGACAGGGGCAATAGGGTGCCATTGGGGTCCCACGGGCAGTCCAATCAGCACAATGACCATTGGTCGACGGACACAAATTGCCGGGGTCCGAATGCGCGTCCGACTGCGAAAGCGTGGCGTGTCTCCCGACGGGCCGCCGTGTCCGTGTCGGCAGCGTCTATTATTAACTGTGTATAGCGTATGCTGTGGCCGGTCGGCAGTACGTTCGGCGAACGGGCGAGCGAAAAATTGCTGCGCCGCGATCAATGCAGGTGCGCATCGGGGTATCGATGAGCGGCCGGGGTCGGTCAGGTAGGATAGGTGGGGAGCGGCTGTACGGGGCAATGCAAATGCGGCGGCCACAACGGCGGCCACTGACCGGTTCCCATGGGCGCGATTGCGTCGGCCGTATCGGCGCTCATCTCCGACGCTCCGCCGCGGCTAGTTTGAGTCGCCGGCGGCGGGGAATGGTCCGATGCCGACCGGCGACCTGCGATGATCCGCAAAAAAGACTGGTACAAGGTCGCGTGCGGCGTCTTATTTCCAAGGTTGAGGTGCCCGTCCGTGGGCTGCGGGTCAGGCTGTTTGCGACAGTTTGGCGGTTCCCCACGACGGAGATGTTGTTTGCCAGGCGCGCTGTTTGCGATTTGCTGTGGCAGGGGGCGATGCGAGAGCAGTCCCTGTCTGGCTAGGTGCGCGCGGGGTCGCCAGCTTCCTAGTTGGCCGGCGCACTCTGCCAAGACGTCAACAATGGGACGAATGCGAGTCGCGCAGTGGTCAGGTCTCTCAACACCGACGGTTGCGTCGGCCTTGGCATTGTTTCGATGTCATTCGATTCGTCTTTTTCTTGCCTGGGGCCAATCGGTGTGAGCAAGAAGAAATATGGCAGGATAGGATGCGATGGTGTCCTTGGGCGTTTCGATCGTGCCTTTGTGACCGCGCCGACCTCCATCACGCTGCTGTCCGTTGGTCGTCGAGGTCGACGGACCAATTGTTCGCGTCGCGGCCCATTTGTTCGCCCGCCAGCGTCCACTCCGATGCATTACTCGATCCGTTTCAGCCAGCGACCATCTTCTTGACCAGTTGTCAACAGCGCATCGTCATCATGATTCTTCGGCTATTTATTTTCGGCTTTGCCGTTGCGCTCGGTTAGTGACTATTGACCAGTTGGTTATGATTATTTGCGTTCAATGCGATGTGTTCAGGTCAACAGGTCAAAATTACGAGCGAACCATTTCCTGTAAATAACGCCGAACAGTTACGTCAGATTGTCTGGCGATTGATTGGATCGACGGGTCAAGAACAAATTTATTGCGTCAGTGACACCTCGGCGACTCAACTGCGTTTCGTCTGCGTCGACTGTCCGCAAAAGAATGTCACGGACATGGCCAACGTCCTCAACAACGCGCTGGATATGTCTTCATCGGCTGGCTTTCCGGTACGATTGCATGACCAGTTTGATAGCTGTCGTGCTCGATATAATCGCTGTAATTGCAGACATTGGCGCTGAAAAACGTGCCGGTGAATGCAAATTGGACGGGAGTGTCGATTATTTGTCAAGCGTTGCTTAACGGACACATGGTGGACTCGGCGCCGGCCGTCGTCGACGTCCGCTACCTGCGCCAGCCGCGCGTCGTCGACGCCAACGGACAAGCGGCCGTGCAGATCGCCAACCAGGGCAACCGCTTCTACGTCGAGTGCATACGCGGCTCCGACGGTCAGTGCCAGCAGAACGGTCAACGCAAGACCCTGCGATGCGGCGTCGAAGCGCAACCACCTGCGACCACTTTTCGCTGGCTGAAAAACGGAGCGCTCATCGCTGGCGCGGGCGCAGATCTCACTGTCGGCTCGGAGACGATCGGACAGTCAGTGCAGTGCTCGGCCAACAACGGACTCTATGCCGATCAGGACATGCCCACTTCGCAAGCGGTTCAGATTGACCCATACAGTACGTTTGTTCGTCTCTTTCTCAAAACGATTACCACTATTTGCTGTTTTTAGCGTCCGCTCGACTGTTAATGGACAACTTCCAAAAGGTTCAGTCGGAAGCACCTTTCCAATCGGGCAACCGAATCGAGATAAACCAGCAAGTGCGACTCGGCTGCCAGGTCGAGGGCAATCCTCGACCCGTCGTCTTTTGGCGTCTTCGCCGGACGAGTGGTGAGGTTGTGAACGCCGACTGCGCTCAGGGCTACGAAGGCCAGTACGAAGAAGTGGCCGTGGATCCACAGACCGGCCTGTCTATCAGGAACGTCGTGGTACGCGTTCGAACGATTTGGCCTTTTATGCGATTGCTTTTATACGAGCGTCGTTCTTGCAGCGTCTCAACGCCGTCTGTAATCTGCGCGTGCAAAACTACTCGTACACTGGCTCGTATTGGTGCTCGGCGTGCTCTTACGTATCGCAGGGGGTGCCCGAATGCTTGCCTAGTCTGGCGTCGCCCGGGCCGAGCTCGCTCATCCTCAACGTACAGGGCGCGCCGATGGAGTCGGATGCACCGGCGACGGTCGTGCAGGACACTCTCGGACGTGCGGCCGTGGTGACAGTGCACTACTGCGCCGAGCCAGCGCCGCGACCGCCTCGCGAAGTGCTCTTCATGGTCGACAACAATGAGCTGCAAGTGGGCCAGACATGGGAGAACTTCTTGTTCGAAACGAACACACAGAACAACACTTTCCCCAAATGCTACTACGCCCGTCTGCGTATCGACCCTGTCAACAGCGCCGATCAGGGGCGACAGATTAGTCTCAAGCTGCAGAATCAGTACGGCACGAAGGAGTACGTCATTTGCTCGTTGGATGCATTACGAGCCAGTTGGAAATGTATGCTAATTAATGTATGGAATTGCAGAATTCCCGTACAACTCGGTCAGCTGATGGGCAATGCTGGCATGGGCACTGGCAGCCTGTCCGGCTGGTGGATCGCATTCATCGTTTTCGCGAGCATCGCGCTGATCGTCGGCGTTTGCGTGTTCGTCTGCTTTGTGCGACGAGCGTACTGCTTCGTAGGACGTGAGTGATTATACCTGTGTCTGTTTGCCGCCGCCGATGCGCGCCAGCGACGCATGTCCGGGAATTGCGCTCGTAAACGCATAGCACACGGCTGCCGACTATTGAAATTTGTAACTCGGTCGCGTTGTCGCGGTGTACAGACACCGCTCGCGGCGGTGTGAGTCATGATTGGTTCGTTCGGGGCCTCGTCAATGCTCAGGTCAATGCGCTTATTTGCAGTCTCCAATTTGCGAACCACAACCGATGTTTATTCGCGTCGTATTATCATTACACTCGAATATTTCAGGTGCGAAGTCGCAGTCGATGCACAAAGACATTAGCAACACCAAGTATTCGTCCAAGTAAGCCAGTTCGGCACGTGAGCTCGAATGGCATGTGTGTTTTCAGCCTGGCGCCGCAGCACTTTTCTTCAGAACCGGCGGCTCCGCCCCGGCAAACGTACATGCCGAGCTATCAGCAAGCGCCGCCTGTGCCGGAGGTAAATTACCCGCTGGCTCGAAGCACCCCCTCGCCCAGCATCTATATGAGCAAGGAAGCAGCCGTTTAACCTCGCCAAACAAAGCTAATCCGCCTCAATGTTCATCATGTACGTCAGCTTGCCGCGCGACTTCTAACGTTGCTTCTGTGTGCGAAGCGAGTCTGCTGAGCTTGTGTGCTGTCTCTTACCTGTGTGGCTGTCCCTCCCTCGTTCCACCGTCCCTTTTGCCTGCTCTGCTCTGCCTGCTGCTGCGACGGGGTGCACTCGCCTGCCGTTGGCGGTTCGTATGGACCGTCATGGTCATGTTATAGAGCGGCGAGCACAATGGCGCCTACGAGGCGGCGGTGGCGGCGGCGTTGGCCGACTCCAAGATGTCTTCTGTGTAGCAGTGGTGATGCGATGGGGCGCTAATGAGAATCTCTTGGTGCAACGCGCAGCCATACCGTCGCGAGTCATATCTAGTCCATGTAAGTGACCGATGCCCGCCTATGTGGTAGAAGACGGAACGATGCCCTTGTTGTCTCTCGCACTTACACCACTAATCGGATTGCTATTGCGGTGGTGGGTGATGGTGGTAGTGGATTGTGTTTGTCCGTTTCGTCCTGTTCGCGCATGCACGCTTTCAGTCTCTTATCTCTTATCACATGAGTGTATCATCAATCACCATAGCGTCTGCAACTAGTCCCGACTTAGTTGTCACTCGACCAGCGAGTTGAGGGAGCGTGTCTTTTCTGTTTAAACGGAATGATTTCCTCTGTTTGTTTCCTCTTAATAAAGTGTGTCGTTCCGCCGCTAATGCGTCTGTTTCAGAAACGCGCTCATGAAGGTCTCAATTACGCAGAATTGGATTTGACCGATAGGACCGTTCCGCCTTCGACCGGCGCATTCTCACCCACCGAATACGTCCGCCTTCAACAAGCACCTCTCGCATTCAGTTCGCACACATCTTCCATTAACAGTATCGTCTAGTGCTGTATGCAGGTTTCTTAGCCCGCTAACATTTCGTCTCGTCCTTTGCATAATCGGACCACAGTGCTATTATTATGAGGTTGTTCATGTTTTTCATCGAAAACTTACTATTCACTTGTGCTGCCCATTGGTTCCTACATCGACGTCGTTGGTCTCTTGATTTGCGCTCCTAATGTTTTGTCTGTACAGATCCATTCGCTCCGGTATTCTCCATAGACAACGCGCTAGAGGGTATTAATGTG
>JAQGAX010000501.1:0-16094 GCA_034698105.1 Plectus exinocaudatus
AGATTCAGCCAAATCGGAGACTTCGACTTTTTCAAAGTGTCCCGTCATCCTCAATCCTTACGTGCAACGCCTCTTAAGTAGAATCTTCTGTTGTGGCATACCTGTAACGGGTGTTCGAGGCGGAGTCTGAATGCCAAAATTTTTTTCGGTGGGCCTTGGGGTCTAGAAGGCTCTAGTCGTATCCAGAGGCCAACCTCCCATAGACCCAGTGGTTACAGAACGTGTTGTGGTGGGAGTATTGATGAGGGCCCTGCTGGGGATCCCGCTGTCCAGGCGTGGTGCGAGAAATTAATGTACGAGGGAAATTCAAAAGATCCATTTTGGGAATCCCCCATGAATCCATGCTTTTGCTCATCTTTGTACGTGGAATTCACAATTTGTGGGAAAAAACTCAAAAGACGGGGGATTTTACCTCCGTCCCTCTAGCGTCGCACCTGCCTCTGTCCCAGTATCCCAGTGCCCCGACTATCACAGCTGTCCCTGTTTCCCGATAGGGACAGGGAAACATAATAGCTAAGACCTGCGGTCAAAAAGGTGGCAAGTCAGCGATACTAGGTCATTTCGATAGTGCCATTACTATTAATTAGCACTGTTTACAGTTCAAGTTGAAGCCAATCGAAAGTTTTTTTAACATGTCCGATGCTCCAAAACAAAGTACGGATGAACTTCGCTATCCACAATATCGAGATCAAAATCTCGCTTTGCAGCAATCAACTGATCGGTGGAGTCAACAAACCGTAACTTGCAACGTTCTAGAGAATAAACAAGGGGACACTTGCGAAGAAGAAATCGATTCCGGAATAACGGAAATTTCAACATCAAATAATTCTAGTGTGGATAGCAGCATTTCGGATATCAACGATATCAAGAGCGGCACTATTGCTCATTCAATAAGTAGAGCAGACATGTACAATATACAATATATCGCAACCGATGGGCCAAGGAAGAACGATTCTGAGAAAAACGTGCACGGTGATGTTGAACAGCGGTATGATAATGACTGTCTTTTAAAAATGACTAGATCAATGCGTTAGGGTACACCAGTGTACACTGTATACCAGCCGGTGTTCCTAGCATTCCATCTCGTGTGGTCTCAACCTTGCTATTTTCCCCGGGGGGTTAGATGACCAAAGGGCAAGCAAACAATAACAAAACCCTGAAATGAGGCGTGAAATAATGAAACGTGACTAGTTTATGAAACCTATTCACTGCGCATTGGCGGAAAGAGCATTGGTTATGCACAAAATAAACTTGGGGCTTGCTAGGCCACCAGGTCCACGTTGACTGTCCAAACGCTCCCTTCCTGATTTTTGGCCGCTTGTAAAATGTGAGAGAATTAAGAATTGATATTACAACAAGCCCAGGACATCTGATCCAAGTGACCAAAGGTTCTCTGCTAAATATTTTGGCAAAGAAGGGCCGCACGACTAAATCATAATTTTATATGATCATGAAAGTTATTTGATAATTAACTTTTAGTATTCAAGATTCATTGCGAGAGATATATTTGAAAAGATTCAAGAGTGTCAACCCTTTCTCCCTGCCATTTATCTTCAGTATAGATAATAACTGGGTTCCTTTGACGCTCAAATTAGATGATGATTCAACATCAACTGAAGATTACGCCCATTTGCTCAATAAAGCATTTGCCAAAAAGGAGAACAAAAGAAAAATGCTATTTATTGAAGGAGATCCAGCTTTTGGAAAAACGCTTCTACGTCGACTTTCATATGAATGGACGCAAAAGAAATCACAATTGAGCCATTATGATTTTGTTTTGTATGCTGAATTTCGTGAATTAAGTGAGCAAGAGTTTTCAAGCATTACAGAGTTAATTAATTACAACATGAATGGTCACCTTGATGAGCAAGATTCGAAAATATTTGGAAATTTTATAGATGACAATAACTGTTGCAAACAACACCAGATTTTAGTGCTGCTGGATGGATATGACGAATCCGTTTTGGAGAAACAGTGCCAAGAATTAAGCTATTATTTGTTTTCAACCACGGTTCCGAATCCATTACAATTCGATGTTGTGTTAACTTCACGAACAGGCTATTTAACAGAGCTTCGTAAACAAGAGCGCTTTGTGTTTGCTGATGTCATTGGGTTCACAACTGAATTACAAAAGCTACAATACATCACAAAACATTATGCTATAGAATCATCAATAAATACTACATCTGTGCAAAATCTTCTTGAAACCAACAAAAATTTAGCAAGACTCTCAGAAACTCCCTTAATGCTGACCTTCATTTGCCTACTGCACCGGAGCATTAATGATGGCACTGAAGTGGAGCTTTATATGAACATCATTTGGTGGCTCTTAGACAGGAACCAAAAAGATAATCTCAATCATGATGTTCCCAGCCTTTTTGGATACCAATATAATGCAAGCAACAAATTTAGAGTAATTCAAGACTGTTACCTACATTTTCCACAGTTACATTCACTTGAAAAAATGGCAATGTGTGACGTCTTTAAGTCTACTTTTACGACAACTGATTTAGAGCAATTTCAATTAAATCAAATCGTAGAACAAGTTGGATTGTTGAGAAAAGAAGAAAAGAGAGACGCTTCGTATCATATAACAACTGAGTTTTCATTTCTGCTCAGAACAGTTCAAGAATCACTTACTTTCTCCTTTCCAAGCGAAGAGCCACCAGAAAACTTCTGTTGGTTTATTTTCAACAAGAGAAGCAAAATGGGTGAAGGAATAATACAACGGAATACACATGCATTTCTTCAGATGATTAAATCAATTACAGCAGTACCAAATAAATCTAGGAAATTGTTCTTTATTAAGAAGGAAGAAGACATAACAAAAATTAAATTCTGTACCCATCTCAGACAGGATCAATCAGGCATAATAATTAAAGGGACGTATTTAAATAACTTTCCATTGATATCAGACAAAGGGCTAGGCATACCACAATCCGAAGAAGCTATTAAATTACTCAGACACAATGCAGAACAAGGAAAGGCAAACAGTCAAAACATTCTTGGATTCATATACCAGAATGGTCTCAGTGTCACTCACTCCAATGAAGAAGCAATTAAATGGTATAGAAAAGCTGCTCAAAAAGGGGACGCATATGCCCAAAATAGCCTTGGATCAATCTATCAAGAGGGACGAGGCGTTCAACAATCAGATGAAGAAGCAGTTCATTGGTACAGAAAAGCTGCTGAACAAGGAAATGCATATGCCCAATATAATCTTGGATTAATGTATGATGTAGGACGAGGTATTTCCCAATCGATTGAAGAAGCAATTAAATGGTACAGAAAAGCCGCTGAACAAAGGAATGTAAAGGCTCAAAATAGCCTTGGATCAATGTATCAAGAGGGACAAGGCATTCAACAATCAGATGAAGAAGCAGTTCAGTGGTTCAGAAAAGCAGCTGAACAAGGAAATACATATCCCCAATATAACCTTGCTGTGATGTATCAAGAGGGACGAGATGTACCTCAATCTGATGAAGAAGCAGCTCAGTTGTACAGAAAAGCTGCTGAACAAGGAAATGTAATTGCGCAAAACCACCTTGGAGTCATGTATCGGAATGGACAAGGAGTTCCTCAATCAGATGAAGACGCAGTTCAATGGTACAGAAAAGCTGCTAAACAAGGAAATGCAATTGCGCAAAATAACGTAGGATTCATGTATCGGTATGGGCGAGGTGTTAGTCAATCTGATGAAGAAGCAGTTCAATGGTACAGAAAAGCTGCAGAACAGGGGCACGCAACTGCACAAAATAACTTTGGATTCATGTGTGATGAAGGGCGAGGTGTTCAAAAATCAGATAAAGAAGCAGCACACTGGTATAGAAAAGCCGCTGAACAAGGGAATGCAGATGCCCAACATAATCTTGCATTAATGTATCATGTGGGACGAGGTGTTTCACAATCGGAAGAAGAAGCATTTCAATGGTATAGAAAAGCTGCAGAACAAGGAAACGCAGGCGCGCAGAATAAGCTAGGATTCGTGTATTGGAATGGGCGAGGCGTTACTCAATCTCATGAAGAAGCAGTTCAATGGTTCATAAAAGCTGCAGAACAAGAAAATGCAGATGCGCAATATGGTCTTGGAGTCATGCTTCAGGAAGGGCAAGGCGTTCTACAATCAGATGAAGAAGCATTTCAATGGTGGAGAAAAGCCGCTGAACAAGGGGACATCGATGCCCAAAATAGCCTTGGATTCATGTATGCAGAAGGACAAGGTGTTCCACAATCCAATGCAGAAGCTCTACAATGGTTCAGAAAAGCTGCTGAACAAGGGAATGCATATGCCCAAATTAATCTCGGGTGTATGTATCACTGTAAGCAAGGTGTTCCACATTTCAATGAAAAAGCTGTTGAATGGTATGCAAAAGTGGCAGTACAAGGTGATGCACGTGCGCAATCTAATCTTGGAGTCGTGTATCAGAATGGAAATGGTGTTCCACAATGCTATGAAATAGCTATTGAATGGTATCAAAAAATTGCTGAACAAATTTTTGCGCAAGTTCAGCACAGTGTTAGGCTCATGTGTAATGAATGGTGTTCTGTTCCTCAATCAAATGAAAATGCTGCTGAATGGCTTGCAAAAGCTACTGAACAAAGCCATTCAAAAGTCCAATTTAGCCTTGGATTCATTTATGAGAATAGTAAGGTTGTTCCACAACTTCTTGATCAGCTTCTGCCATTCAACGAAATTGCTCAATTGAACCAAGTGAAAACCAACAAGAAACAAAGTGTGAAACTGTTACAAGCACAACTTGTGAAATTTGATAAATACGCGAATCAGAAGTATGCAAAAGAAAACAAACCGAAACAGGATCTTTCAAAAACACACGCTCAGTATCAAATAATATTGCTGAAAAATCAAATCAGTTTGCAAGACGAAAGTCTGCAGCAGGTTAATCTTCTCATGGAAGGTGCACCTATAAAAGGTACTGTGCCTCAATTCCTGCATAAATCATGGTTAATATTTTGTTGTTAGTCATTTTATCTGTGTCAGCTATAAAAAAGCAATTACAATGTACAATTATTGCAAAATTGTCTCAAACGAAAAGTGCAATGGTTTAGATCATGAATTAATTATATGGTTCTAGGACATGTTATCTTATGAAAGGTACAGATCCGGGATAACAATGCAATAAAGCATTGGTCATGAAAAAAAATTCTTGGTTAGTTACATACCTCAAATTATTGCATCTTCTCAAATAAGCTCAAAAATAATACCCCATTTTGTGTTTTGCGCTCCCAGGTAGATGGTGTCATAACAAACCTACTCTATGGTAGATAGTGCGCATTCCCTTGAGTTGCTAAAGCAATGAAATGGCGGAAACTTTTCTTGCACACATGAATTGCCGATAAAAACATTAGAGAATCAATAGATTAACTTAAAAATTGCACATTGCATTTTTAGCCAATTTTCTTCAAGAAATAGACAAAGCGAAGTATTATTTTTCTGCTCTCATCTCCAACCAAACTTATTACTACATCACTAAGAGTTGGCCTGCGCTCTTCATATTTTTCCTGATGTTCACAGCCAATATTCTAACTGCCCCAACCATGATGGATTTACTGGAAACATGGAATTCAAGGTCAGGACATTTCAGCGCACAGCACATTGAAACTTTGTTGTATTGTTTATGCAAAATGCTAATTAATTGTCCAAACCAAAACAGATCAAGGAAGGGTCAAGGCCATTAAAAAAATCTGCCTGAAAGATCTTTGAAAAGGAACAGTATTTGGTTTTGCCTATAGAACAGAATATTTGCACGTTATAAATAAGCAAATTAGAAGTTTATTTACTGCAGATCATGTCAGAGGTGGGTTCGGGTCGGCGGCTTGGGACCGAAACCCCAAGCAGTATGA
This sequence comes from Plectus exinocaudatus, assembly GCA_034698105.1. Taxonomy (NCBI): domain Eukaryota; kingdom Metazoa; phylum Nematoda; class Chromadorea; order Plectida; family Plectidae; genus Plectus; species Plectus exinocaudatus. Next base: position 5,863 of record JAQGAX010000501.1, read on the forward strand.
ATCCAGCCGATATCCTATTTTATCCCATGTAAGTCTCAAAACAACTTCACCGCAACGTGGAGAACACGTTTTGAAGGACTCTTTGGGGTGTCCGAGGTCAGGGGGGTCTGACCGGTGGGAAGGGATTGGCGATACGGTACTTCGTTTCGGGATTCCGGCACGAATTAATAAAAATGCCAATTTTTTCTGGCCCAGCTGCGGGGGGGAAGTACGCGGCCCGCTGAGGGGTCTGACTCCTGGCCAGGGGGTGAACCCCTTGGTTATTGTAGGTACTACAATACCTAAATTGGTTGAAATTGGTTGAAATTATGCAGGTTGAAATTATCAAACTGAGCAGTCATTTTGAGGGCGGGCAATAGTGATTCACTGTTAAAGCAGATGATGATTCAACGACGCTCAGTGGTTACAGGCATGCAGCACAGTTTGTGGCATTTCGTGTTTATCCCTTCCTTGTTGGCCTTCGCGCCACTTTGCGAGAGAAGGCGAAGTGAGACCCCCTTTTGTTTTTTAGGCTCAGGCTGCGATCTAAGCTAATTCTTAAATATGAAATACCTTTTGTCCAGCAATCTGCTGACGTCGGCAAAGAAACACAGGTGTTATGAGGATAATGTGTGTTACTTTTACCGGCTCCGAGATTATAGTGTGAACCTCCTCATCGAACACGAATCAATCTTATAAAATTTCAAGGCTAAAAAAAGTAAAATCAGATAGACCTGTTAATCATCGTAATGTACGAATCGAATGTTAATCGAAGAAAAATCATAATAAACATTACCCTATGATCTTGTTGGATTAAAAATCATTTAAACAAATAACGGGACACATTTTCGAACAGCTTTCACTTTCTTGAATTGTTTACCATTGTGTTCGTTAATACGTGTTTGTAGTGTTATCGAAAAATTTCAGCTCAATTCCTATGATCATCAAATCTGACGAAGTAAAAACTGAAATAGGCTGTTTATTGTCTATGATCCTCATTTTCTCTGCATGCTTGACAATTTTTAATGTTCTTTGGCAACAGTCTAACAAACATATGCGCCGGTCACCATGGAACGCAGGCGTCTCTCGCAAAAATAATTTTCTTCAAAAATTTGCTCTTTTCTTATTATTGGCTGCTCTTATTTCAAACGGCGACTGCACTGATTCAAAATGCAAAAACAATGGAACGCTGGTTGTTGACGATGACGGCGATGCCTATTGCAAATGCCCTTTTCCATATACAGGCATCAACTGCGAAGAAATCACCTGCCGTAAGAGTTTCGTGTCAAATGCAGTCAAACATTCTCTTTAACGGTCTTGGTCAGGAACGTAGCGAGAAACCGAAAACGAGCGGGACAATATCTCCATTGAGAAAGGAGATTCGAAAAGCTTTCAAGGTTGCCAATCCTTAAAATAAGCCGTCTAAAATTGATTCAGTTGCTGACTTTCGCTGAATTTAAAGGTCTATTGGGTCGCACGAGCGACCCAAATCCTGTCCAATTTGAAAATATTTGACTCGTATACGAACCCAATTCCAAATTTTTCTTTTTCGGGCTAACCTAAACAACCGCGTCGGATATACCCTGTGCGACTTACTGTATTACAGCTATAAATAGGTGCAGCAGCAGTAGAAAACGTTAATTGGGGGTCCTTTTTTCTTGTACTTTTCTTTCTTCTTTTGGGCATAAGAAAATTTTGACACAAATTGAAGATTGGATGGGCTAAGGGGACGGCAAGTAAGAAAATTTTTTTCACTACTGCACAAATTTGCAATTAGACGTCACGCGACGCTTCATGCGTACCTAAAGGAAGGTGTTAAGGATGTCTATCTAAGCGAGGACGCTCAGCGGTCGTATTTTTTAACTTTCACAGTCACAGCACGAAGGGTACGATATATCTTTACTTCTACTTGAAGTCATTTACAGACCTGGGCGTGTAGGTTTGGGGGGTGGAAATCCTCCCCCAGACAAAACACGTGCCCACGTCTGTTCGTTCGCTACACTGTTTACTTTCTACAATAAACTAAAGACGCTACTTCTAGGAAATGGATTAGCGGTTGGCTCTAATTATAGTCCGGACAACATTTTCTTTAACAAACGTTGCCTTTGCGATCCCGGTTGGACAGGCGAATATTGTGAAAAGTCGCTAACCAACCGCTGCGGTGAGCATGGTAGTGAACAAGATGGAAAGTGCTTTTGTGAAAAACACTTTAGTGGTGATAAATGTGAAAAAGTTGAAACATGTGATCAAGGCCAACTCTACAAAGGAAGGTATGCAACAGTCGCAACAGAAAACGTGGTATTCCATGTATAACGTGGTACACCACGCTTTTGTTCTGTTTCAAGCTCCGTCTCGTTCACAAATGATCGCATTGATTGTGATGTGATGTATACCGATTGCCTCAATAAATGAGATGACACAGTATCCAAACTTTTGCAATTTCCAAATTTTAATGGTCTTGAACTGAATTACTCAAAAATTTAGTCTAATAATAATTGAATGTGCGTATACATTTCAGCGCCACAAAAGTCCGTTCACACAAAACCACTTTTATCGAAAGCTTTGAAACATGTGAAAATTGCGAACCAAAATAGTGACATATGTGCTTACTGGTCAATATGGACCAGATGTAGAGCTCACTAACTCTTCGCGGGGCCAAAAAGTTCATAATATTTTGCGATTACAATAATTTAAATTTCCGACTTGATTCCCTCTGAATTCAAGAATGTTAGATGCTTTCGAGTGTGAAAAAAATCTTGTGCATAAAATGAAAACTAAAATTTATTTATTTTTCTTTCGCAAACTGCAAACTTTTTCCTTGTTTCTTTTTCTTCCTCTGTTTCGCAGCTTCCAGCATTGAAGGTTAATTTACACAGTATGCGGTGCGTTTTTCTCTGATTCACAATATATTCACTATTTAGAAGGTCAATAAATACTATACGTCTGCTATTGTTTCGGTTTATAATGCAATTTTATTTATTTTACGATCTCCAAATTTTAGATGCACCTGCCGTTATGGTTGGAAAGGTGCTCTCTGCAATTTTATCATTTGTCACAAAGGAACACCTATCGAGAACAACAGATCATGTGAATGTCCAAATGACTTCCGGGGAGTATACTGTGACTTTTGTGCGGATGCAAGTGCCGTTCCTCCGAACTGTGAACATCGACTTCCTATTGATGACATAGAAAGCGAAGCGAAACAACTATCTGTTATGCAATTGGTTGTTATCATAATTTCATGTTGTTGTTTTCTCGCAATTGTTTATTTTTTGGGTCGAACAGCATTTAAAGATACTGCGAAAGTAATACGGTGAGTGAATTCTTTTGGCGACATCATTTTGAATTTTTTAATCTGCTAGGTCATCATGCTGTCCGTCGAAGGAAAGACACTCTTCTATGCTGGAGATTGAGGCTGAAACACCATTTGATGCGACTTCTTCTAAGCGCTCCATGCTACATGTAACTTATTCTTTATTTAAAAACATTTTCTATCGCTTCTTTCGTTTTTGTTTCAGGCATCTCTTTTCCATCAAGTCATCTTCATAGTTCTCTTTGGTGTCAGTGCGCTCTTACTTGCGCAAATGGGCCCATCATATGATACATTTCAAGGTATTCAGCTTACGAGTGCCGAAAAAACACGTCTTTACGAAGCTCAGCTAATGTCAACGCCACTACGAATCGTAAGAACTTTCATTAAACCTTGACAGTTATGGTAACCTAAGAATACAATTGCTGATTGGGCGTGTGTGGCACCAGCGCTGCCACATTCTTACGGGAATGGAAATAACTTCCTTGCAACGAGCATTCCTCCGCGTCGCTCCTCCGATACATACTCTTTAGCTAAGTTATCCTCTCGGCCCTGGTAACTGCGCGAAGGAGCGCTCGTTTCTAGGAAGCTACTTCCTCTCGCAAATTTTTGCAGCAGTGAGTGCTATGCGGCACCAAACAATTCGTAACATACCAGTAAAATCAGACTTGTTGAATGGATAGTGAAGTGAAAAAATAAATTGACGGTTTTAGACAAATAAAAGTATAAAGATTCCGAAAAATGACATTGTTTTTACAATTCGGCCCCGTTTTTGCAGAACATTTGAATCTTGAGTTTTCGCAGTTCCTGTTGATTACCCTGATCTCATACATAGCTGCATGGTCCGATTTATTCAAAGCAGCACGCAATACAACGTGTTGCAGGATAATCGGACCATGGGGCGTCACTGTATTAGATCAAGCTCACGACATGACATTGCGAAAAATTAAACTTTAAATATTAATTATGTAAAAATGGAGCCTAATTGTATAAAATGAAGTTGTTTTCGGGATCTGGATACTTTCACTTGTCTAAAACCCTTAAATTCATTTTTTACTACACAATACCTTTAAGGTGTCCTCCACGAGGTAGGGAAATAGTACAAACGAGAGTACAAGCGCTTGTACGAAAATTTTGATGATATAACTTAGAATAAAAAGTAAAAGCAAGATAGCATACAATTATGTTCTCACACTTCAGCATTCTGGTTTGAAAACAATTTCGAAGATTTTATGCTACATTGGAATTCTTACATCACCAATGTTGGTTACTTGGATTCTGTTTCGTTTCCACACTATTTCCGAAGATCAATCTAATAAAACGCGAAGAATGCTTATCAAAGTGGTAAATAAAATACTATTTTTAAAACGAAAATTACTTGCGTTTCTTTAAAGTAAAACTCACATTTCTTTTAATAAGTAAAATAGTTAATTCAAATTTATTAACAGAATACTAAATAATCAAGCAGCCAAACAGTTAGACGTATTAATTTTTCATTACCTTGAATTGCAGGCAATTATAATAGCTGTCTCCATACAAATTGTATGGACATTAGTTATGATCACTTTAACAACGATTGAGCTTTCACATAGTCCACAAAATGAGATAGATAATTTGCTGAGAGATTTTATTGCGATGGATCCAGAAGCAATGAATGAATTTCAACGAATCAACGATTGCTGCGGTTTGCGACTCAGAAATCGAAAACTTTTCTTTCCGACAGAATGCCTACAGCCAACCAAGGTGAGTACATATTGTACAACTCAGAATGTAAAAAAATTAGAATAGCAGGCGTAAGGTTAAATTAGCTTCCCTTTGATATCTTGTTAATTCTTAGTCAAATATATATCTCTAAATGTTCTAATATGTTAATTCATTAATCCTAATTGCACTCATTCTTATTTCAATTCCGATTAATGACAGTCAGGATTTTTTATAGCGGTGTTTAACCGCTGGCAAAGATCCACCAGTATCGTATATTTTAATTGACTGTAAAGTGAATTTCAGCCGCCAATCTGCACGGATAAAATTACTGGTTGCATTGCTGGTTTCGCGCTCTCCATTGCGCTTATCACAATTGCGATCGTGGCTGTGCTGATGCTTTCAAGAACAGGTCTCCTCTGCTGGAATTTTAAAAAAATATTTTCTGGAAATCATCAAAGAGTGACCCAGGAAAATAATACGCAAGAAGATATCAATAGCAAAGTAAAGCAAGACCCCGAAAAAAATTCGTTGAGAAATGCTGATGGCAATTATAACTCTAACAATAAAAAATGCCGCGAATCCATTGCCAGATCTAGCTCGGATTCGTGCTCTTTTAGTTACGCAAGTTAGAAAATAACTCATTGGTTCCAATATTAGCAGAAATCATTTGGTTCGATTACTTTCATTGCTTCACTTATTTAAAAAAAATTCTACTGGCTATTTTTACCCGCGCGAACGTCTGATAGTTTTTCATTTCACGCCACATCACGAATCACTCTTTGGCTCACCTGCTCGAACACCTGTTGATCATAAAAATTTACACTAGGAGTTTTTTTGTTATCTTTCAATCGGATTGGATACAGGATAACCAGATATAAGAAAAAACTGGATATAAGCAAGTTATTCTAAACTTTCAAGCTCAGTCCTGTGCCATAATACAGGAAACAACTCGAATATGAAAGAGTGAAAAGCCGGATATCAGTCCAAAAAAGACTGAAAAATGTGGTAATTTTCAGCAAATTGTGGAAGTTATCACTTAAACGAAATGTTATCACAATAAATGCTTGTTACCCTCTACTACTACAGTTCCATTGGTATCGTTAATTCGATGATATTACATGTGGTCAGTACAAGTGTATGTAACGTTGGTGATAAACGCATTATTTAAGGATGTAAAATGATCGAAACCGTAAGAGAAAACCGGATATAAGAGAAATTTTTCGATTTGCCCTGCATTCTCTTAAATCCAGTTTCTACTGTACTCGATCTTCATCGAACCTTGATTTTCAGGGTAATTTGCTTTGCGATCATGCTGATGCTTCGATTGAGCAACTAATATACATTTGGGGTTGTCGATGTCGAGAAAGTTGAATCGCATGCGCAGATTCGTTTTTATCAGGTCTTGTCTTTGAGTATGAATGGCTGCAGGACCGTCAGAAATTGAGAATTGCTGAAATTTGGGTACCCACTTCATCATATGATGAAAGCAATCGTTTCCCACATCAATGTCGATAGCGCGACAGAACGAAAATATATCTCAGGAAAATAAACATTTTCACGAGCGCATTTTATTGCTTTCATGTACTTCTTCTCCTTCTATATAACTTGGTTTATTTTCATTTTTACTTTATTTTTTTCGCCATCACTGTTCCATAATTGATTTCAGCAATCATTTATACGTTAATGATTTCAGTTTAATTTTGCTGCTTCAAAATCTGCTGTCATTTTCTAAAGCCGCTATGGATTTTGATGACTTCAAAGTGAATTTTTTTGCTGTAGCGCCAACACCGTTATTTTATCATTCCCCATAGTTGTATCTAAGTTTCCTTCATTAATTTGTGATCCTTTTCAAATTTTCATACTTTTTTCCTGAAAGTATTGTGATTATTCCAGACAATCATGTTGCAATTAATAACGGATACACTGATACAGCGAACTTTTTGTATTCGGTGAGCATCGAATGAGCCGAAAATCTATATTATTTGTCTTGCCCACATTATCGTATGTCTCGGACACAAAATGTACTACAAAGGTGGGCGGGAACAAATCTTTGAGGGATGCCGGGAGCACTGTACTGGAAAATATTACATATATCCATGCTACTTTTCCTTTCTTGAAAATGAGTCTGAATTAAGAATGTCCATATTTGGAAGGTTTCGCTGTTCAGTTATATGAGAACCAGACGCAGACATGTTTACCACTGCTTTTATAATCTAGTAAGATGTATTGTTGTTGGTGGTACCTATAATAATCAAGTCATTCAATGCTTTTCATTAATTACTTGGCAGTAAATATTAATCAAGACTGAGAGCGCGGTGAACGATGCATTCAGGATTTGAGGCAGCGTACTTAATGCGAAGTTCAGTATACAACCTTGTGTGCAGGGACTAAGGTCTATGGGGCGGGTTTGCGCACCCTCTTCTCCCACTCGCCGCATTTAGTCATCACAACCCGGCTAGACGATCTGACATCCTGCTGCCGGTCCCCCATAAGTATTGGATAAATGATAGTTCTGCTGGGTTCCAGGTTGCCGGGTACGATCCATCTTCATCTAAATATGAACATATGCAAGCTTTAAAATCCGAGAAAAAACATTAGGAATTCTTCTGTCGGGCTCGTTTCAGTCACCTAAAAATTAATTAGCGATAATGAAGCAAAATAGCAACTGCATCCATTTGCGTGAGACATCGCATAAATTAATACCATTACAGTAATTCAATCGCAGCCAATTAACGTAATTAAATTTTGTTGAATGAAACGACTGCAAATTGGTTGTCCATGACAGAGAAATTTCCAAAAAATGTGATGAGTCGAGATCAACTAGGCTAGAGAGATTTTCCTAATTTTGCGACACCACCGGAGGGAGGCACTGATATGATCACCAATATTACATTTCGTATGCTATCAAGTAGCGAGAGGAATGTCATTCTTGGCTCGTGGTGATCTTTCCTGTCAGTATACTAACTTTGGAGATCAAGGCTGCGACATTTTACTACTTGGGCGTTTTGGATTTTTACTACTTCGCCACTTGGATGCAAACCATGTAACAAATTTCCACTCACAAGCAAATATGCATGACAGAATGATTAAAACAAATATGCGTGGTAAAATGAGTGCACAAAATGACAAACGGAGCACAGTTTCAAAAGAATAACGAATTACGATTTTGAATTGCATTCGTCAGTGGAACAAATTATGCAGTTATTTTTCTCCACGTCAGTAAGAGTGTTTTTACATCCGAAACGGGCGTAATCGCAGAAATGTCGTTCTCTCGTGCAGCCTTTCATTCGAGTGTCTGCAAGCAATTTGCAAGGCCGTGATTGAGCTCAAAAACTGTCTGATCGAGGAGAAGAGCTATGTGATGTTGTCGGGGGGCAGTAGATGGTCCCATTTCGGAAACTTTTTATAATTACAATACTGTGGAGGCGGTGGTGATCGGCTAAATTGCAAATTCTCCTATTTCGGAGGAGTCCACAAATAATGTTTTCCCTCAAAGTTGGAGTAACAGCTGTATTTATGTCAACCCACTGCAAAAACTTGAATGGAAAAACTTTAACAGCTAGAGACTTCCTCACGTTCTGCTTGCAATTATTCTGTTGTCAGAACTACAGTACTTTCTACTTACTGATCAAGTTGTTTTTGCACTGAACGTCGTAGCAGTACATCTCTGATTCTTTACAGGTTTGAACATGAAAGCCAACAATGTTGTTCTCTCCAGCTTTGCATTTAAGACCAAATGCTGAAACTAGTGATGCTTATGGGATAGCGCGCAAATATTTCAAAAACTGGACAGTGGTCGGCCTGGCCCACAGGCGGTCGAACAAGAAGAACAAGAGATTGACCTATGAAAATCGATCGCACGCTCAATTTGGAGGTTGGCTAGATGCCAATCACTGTCACTTTATTAAACTTGTTCACAATCTGATGCAGAAATGAGTGAAAGATGAAGAATTTTAAGATCGGGCCTCAGGCCAACCCGCGGCTCCAAAGCTTTGGAGAAACGACTCACGACCAGGCCCTGACCCCCGCAGGTTTTCCGTGGGACAGCCGACGAACATAATTGTCTAAAATCACAAGTCCCATATCTAATTGTGGGAACTGCGAAGCCAAAAAATCCATTGCCCTTCACCAATAGTTTCCTGTTCAACTCTTCCCTCATCAGCCTCACCCCTCCCTGCGCAGTATAAGACAATTGACCTCAAACCAACGAACCATTGTTTGCAATGATGATAATAGCACAGTAAAAGAGCAAAATCTTCATCATGTTGCAATTCACGAAATCGAGGCGTAACACGCAAGTATCGATCAAAGAGCACGCTGATCAAACACTGTTATCAATTCAAGGCAGAACTCTTTCATTTATAATGGTGCAACTGCCATTAATAAACTAGTAGCAAGTCGGGGGCCGGTAGAAATCCTCTATGATCCTGCTATTCTGCGAATGTCATGTGATTGAGTAAGTCCAATTATACAATGCGGAGGAAGATAAGGTCATGTGTTGCGTCTGTTGCAAATTAAATATATACTAAGTTAAATTAATGAAGACAATGGCTTCCGGTTAAGGTCTGGAAGCGACCTTTCAGACGCGCAAGGTGCATCCATTCTCAACCTGTCACATGCATCGAAGCCAGACCTGGGCGTGGGTGGGGGATTGGGCAGACCAGGGCTAGGAGGTATCGGAGGCGCACCCCCCAGAAGGTTTTGTAACTTTGTGTCTGGGATCTGGAGATGCAGAAGTTTCTGAAGAGTCTGTTTCAATACTTTTCAGTTGTTCTATTATAAATTTGCCAAAGAGTTTGCATAGTCCAGACCTGAGCAAGTTCCAGCGTCTGGAGGTTTTCCTTTTTATAATAAAAATTTTCTGCCACCCTCAGAAAGAGAAGGTGAAAGTGATAGCTCCCTCTGGGAGATGGCGCCACACACCCACCACCCCTCCTGCTCATCTCTGCGCGCGATTCTAGGTTTGGTGCAGCCAAGCTTGAAATATTCGCCAAAGTGTGACTCTTTCATGCAGCCTTTCATTCGAATGTATGCAGGCAGATACAAGTCCGTGCTGTCAAATCTATCGAACTATCAAATCGAAATCTTTATCATTTTGTTCATGTTGCAATGGTGGCAAAACCGAAACAAAATTAGTAAATAATGAATGATCAAAGAGCAAGCTGATCTCTCTGAACTGTCAGCTATTCAAGTCTCTACTTCTTGGTTCAGCCCGGCACGAATCCTTTATGATCCTATT
>JAQGAX010000502.1:0-16094 GCA_034698105.1 Plectus exinocaudatus
GCGGCGTCCGACACGACACATTTGACCGACCGACCAATTAGGCCCGCCCGACGGACACGACGAGCAGGAAGCCGGCGGAATGCGGCGAGGCATTGTGAGCGGTTATTTGTCGCCCAGGCGCCGCCCTTTGTCGCCCCCGGCAGTCCTTGACCAGCGGTCAGCATTGTCCGGCCCACCACCGGCGAGACTTCCTGTTTGCGCCTCGTGTCCCTCCCTCCCGTGTCCCTGTCGCTCCCTGTCTGCGTGCGCCATCCTCAAACGTGTCCGACCCACACATATGGCCCATGTTTGAACGTGTGGCGAGCGAGATTGGCGCGAGAGGGGCTTGATCAAGGATTTCACAAGCGTCGTTTCATAGCAATATGCGAATTTCTTCAACTAGGAATGAGGCCCGCAAAATGAAGCCATCTTACAACGACGCCCAATGCGAATTGTGGGCGGCACCGCAACCAACTCTCACGATTCAGTCCCAAGAGCATAGACGCTTGTGGGAGAGATTACAGAACCCACCAACTGCTACCGTCGTCCGCCCATATTTGCCTCCGACTGCGTCCGACCGGGCCACCTGTCCAGATGGCGACGGCTCCCGCGGTGGTCCTCAATCGTCTACTGTAGCGATGGATCTCAAGTGGCTGGCGATTGACGGCAAAAAAGCGGCTAAAGGTGTCGACGCAGATGCTGACCAACGGCCGTATCCGAACAGTATGGGACCTACCGCCGGCTGCGGGCATCTGCTGAGGAAGTCGAAAAAGAGCGGACAGCGAAACTGAGAGGCACGCGCGACGGACCGGCAAAAATGCGCGAAATGCACGACTCGCGCTCAGCCAGTACAATGGCCCACTCGTAAACAGTGCGCAGATAATTGCGCAAGCTACGCTTGGCACCGTTCGCACCAACGGCCAAGAAGCGCCGACGGAAGCCCGACCAACGTCAGCGCCCGGGGGCCGGCGGAATTTATCGCGGTCCGGCCGGGAACAACTGCCGCACGGCGCTCAGTGTCGACAACAATGCGGAATCAGTCTTGCCGTCCTGCCGGCTTCCGCGCGGCTGTCGCGCCGAAATCGCGCAAAGCCCCGTGTTACATCCGACGAGGAATTCGAAGAAGCTACCTGAGCAGGCGAAGACGCTGCCCGGCGGCCGCAAAAATAGCCCCCCACCCGGCAGCGAAGAGTTCGAATCGCGGCCGGTAAACAGGAACACATGAGTGACGCAAAGCGCAGCGCATGCGAGCAGCGCACTTACAGTATCGCTTCATCAACGACTTCTTGACCGACGCGTAACCGCCGACCACTTTGTTGTCCACGACCACGCCCGAGTCCGACGTTGTCTGCTCGTCCTGCAGCATCAGGGGAGCGCCAGCCAGCGGGGCGCCCAGCAGCGGCGGCAGCAACAGCGCAACAATGAACTCGGTGAGAGTGATCAGAAGACGGGCGTACTGGTCGAATGGCCGGCCGGGCGAGCCGATGCCGCGCTCAGTCGAGTCAGTGTCTCGGAGCAGTCCTCCGGAGCAGCAGAAGACCACAAGAGCGCGCCGCCGACTTATCACGATTCGCCGCAACAAGTTTTACAACAATGCGCGCGGTGCGACGGCGATCCAACCGCTCGGGCGGCCGTCTTGCGCGCGCGTCGTCCGCCAATCGCCGCTCAGCCATCGACTCCGCCCCGTCGGCGGCTTCGCCAGTCGTGTCAAAAGTGGCCGCGAGAGAAAACCGCTGCGCGTGACCGACGCCCGACCACCGCAAACAAAGGCGACCTGTCCGACTCTCCGACTGTCGTCAAAAGTCCTCGCTGGAGAACGCCGCCATTGTCCGAAGTGAAGCGACAACGGCACAGAGGGGATCGAGACAAGTGAGTCGCCCGTATGCCAGAGGAAAACGGTCACTGCTCACTGCTGTCAGCTGCTTCGAGCGACCACAACAACAACACAACGGCCAACCTGTCCGACCGATCCACTGCTGTCAATAGTCTACGTTTCTATTGTCCGAGCTGACGCGAAGTGGAGGGCGACAAATGAGAGAAGGGATGGGGACCTGCGAGCCGTCGCTCGCCGAGGAAAACGGTCACTGGTGACAGCTGCTTCGAGCGGCTACAAAAACAAACCAGACGACCTGTCCGACCATCGTCAAACTCTGAAAAACGCCAGCTGTGGCAAAGAAAAAGTATAGACAATGGTGGAGGAGCAAAGTGAGCCGCATGCCGACAGGGCAACGGTCACTAGCGAGAGCTAGTCCGCAACTTCGAGTTGCGGGCCATAAAAATTAAAGCAGGCGCTCTTTCCGACGGTCGACCTGCGATAATCAGAATTCGCCGGAAGCAGAGGGACTGAGCGAACATTTTTTCGAGATATCCCATTAGCAAAAAAGAACAGTTACTCATGAACTATAATAGCGAGCTCACAAACTGAAGCATAGGCAACGGAATTAAAATTCATCTAGTTGCTGCAAAATAAGAGAGACAGAGATGACTCGCTTATCAGTTAGTAAACACGCTAATATAGTAACTAACTGATTAAGAAGTGTAACAGATCAACTCACAGCGTTCGCGAAAAGTGGTGAATACCTGAGCAGCGAAATGTGCAAACCAGTCAATCAAGCCGCCAAAAATTTGAAGGTCAGTCGAATATTTAACCGAAAGCACATCCGTATCGAGAAGAGCGATACAGGTCGACTTAGAGCGGCGACTAAAGAATAAAGTGGTCGATGATCGCCCTATCTAATGACCTCATTGCTAGCCATCAACGGCGGTGTCAGCCAGTCGGTTCTACGGCAAGCCAGACAGGAAATTGAACGGCGCGCCCCGCATGACGGCAGCGACGGGCTCGATGCGCTATTAGACGGTGGCGAATCGGCGACGCGGTGGCGAACTAGGAAGTGAATCCTTATTAAGAGCGCCGTCGTCATTAGCGCGCGCATTCAAGGGCCGGCCTCTCAATCGGACGCATCTCCATGGATATGCTCAAATAGAACTGCCCATCGGTGCTAATCGGCCGCGCCCCCCCTCTTCGCGCCCGCCCAGAGACCACTCGTGCATGGAGCGAACTATAAGCCTAAGCCGAGGATTATACTCGAGCAAGCCACCAAACAGCAGAATCGAGGTGGCTGGCTTCCTGGTGCGCAGACCACCACATATGGGCATTGAGATAGGGGTGACGCAAAGAAGATCAAAAATAGTCCCTCTCTTGTGAAACGCGCGTCTTCAAATAAAAGAACGCTAGAATAGCAGCAGTCTCTTGTGCTCAACTCGTTTTTTGGATGCAGAGTGCATATTTCGGGCCTATTTTGCAAAGAAGTTGCTGAACAGGTTGAAGAATGGTCTTAGTCGGCACGAATTGGAGCATATACACCTCTTGTTCATTAATAGGAGCAAACACAATGCCATAAAACGACTGCGGCAATGCAGAATTGTGGTGCCGTTTGCCGCCGCGAACTGAGACAAAACCGCTATATAGAACTGGGTTTAGCGCCAGTAGCAGCAAGAAACCTCAGAAAAACTTTACCTAGTAGACGACGACGACGACGATCAGCCCCCACAACTCGGCAACGACGACGCATTTGGAAATGCCGCCACGTACTTAACTCTGCCTGACTACAAGCTTCCGGGTGCGGCGCACAGCCATCGATGCGATCGCTTCTCCCCACCAGTCGGCCATGGCGGTCATCCATTATTAACGCCGACACACGCTCGACGCCCCACCCACCCTGTCGGCCGACCGCTTCCGCCTTCCGCGCGCGCCGCACGTCCATCTACTTCCGCCCACTTCCACTCCGTTCGTTCAGTTCTTCAGTTTCGTGCTCGTCTTCGAGCGGCAATCTTTCGACGGATGTACGCTTTATCGCGTCAATCCGTCACATTAACCACTTCCTCTGCTCTTTGCTATCGAACGACAACCAGCATAGTCTTCCACAATCACGTCGTGGAATGACGCCACGTCGCCAAATTGGGAGTACAATTAGGAGGCGCTTCCTGTCTCCACCCCTCCCCCAGCCGTTCAGTTGCGGTAGTCCTTCAACGGGGTGCGTTATATCGCGTCAATCCGTCACATTAATAACTTCCTCTGCTCTGCCTTTTGCTATCAAACGGCAACCAATGCAGTCTTCCACAATCGCGTTGTGGGGCGCCGCACGTCTGCATCCCACTCGTTCTTTCACTTCTTCAGTGTGTGGCGCGCTACTCCTCCCGTCCAAAGGTGAAGCGCGTTATCGCAGTAAACAGTCTGGCAGACATGGGCATCCCTCAAATCGGGTTGCGAAACGTTCGACAATTCAGAGTAATTGTGAAGTTGTTCCGGATTATTCCACTAATACCGCGGTATTATTTCCGGTTGCTTGGGATATATAATCCTCTGTACACACCCTGCCAATCTACCCCCATATAATCAAGGCAAAAGCAGAGGTTTCCGAGGCCGAATAACCGAATTAACCGATGAAAAAGGCGAAAGATTTTGGATTTGCACACTATATTGCACATTTTGCATTCATTAGAGGGTAAGATATCCCCTCCATCAGCCTGAACAATTTCCAACTACCCCCTCATTCGCCGATCCATGTCGATGTCCACTACTTCCGCATACCCTCCGTTCATTTCAGTATTGCGTTGCGCGCTCTTCGCTCGACGGCGTACGTTATCGCATCAATCAGTCGGCCATCAGCCGGCAACTCCCTCTCGCATCTAACCAGTGTAATCTCCCCTGCACTCCATCATCCGCGCCCATTCCTTGCTTCCTCCCCTCCGCTGATGACCACTGACGTGCGCGGCCCACACAGATCAATTTAAAGCTGAGCGCTGCATTGTTTAAGCCGGGGTGGGCATAGGAACACGTACCACTCAGACGGAGTCGCAACAGTACCAGAGGTGGATAAGGGATTAGCGTACTCTCTCAACCCCCACGGATGGGCAAGGGATTGGCAAGGGACCCCGTCGATTGACGTACATAAACTATTCAATAGATAGGATGAGATTATTTGGATTTATACTCCCCAGGCCCCCGACCCGTATCCACCTCAGAAAATTAGGCACCCCCTGTACTCCCAGAGAGGGTTGTACCTCCGCCAGAAAATACGGTAGTGCCATCAATCACCCGACCCGTATCCAAGTCTGGTTGAAGCTTTGTGAATCTATGAAGATCAAAGACCTTTCATCGGGTATGTTCGACATGAAACGATGCTAAAATAGAACTTGTTCTTTGAATGTACTTTGGTTGGGAACTAAGCACAGCCAATAAGCTGCAAATCAGACGTCAACAATCCTCACTCAATCCCCATGATCCGGCCTGAGCATATCAGAAGTAACAAGGATTGGTTTGAGCCTTCCGATCACTACTACACCAAACAGATGAGGACAGATGTGCACAACCAGAGAAGATGAGAAACGGTAGCACAAGGTTTCTTCGAGCAAACAATGAACCTGTTCGCACTTCAATAAAGTCGCTTCAAAACAGAGATGTACCAGGAGTCCGAGGATGGGGGGTGTTCCAAGCTGATTTTCGAGCATTTGCGAAACTCAGCTCATTTTATTGCCAAAAGACTCAAAACATCAATATTTTCTCAAAAATATCCACTTTCATTCTTTCAGTCGCTTTTCAATTGGATGGCAAAATTCGCCTTTTCGATCCGGTTTGGGGCGGAGGGAATCCCTCAAGTACACATATGCTTCAAAAAAGCGTCGCCAACCTCGAAAACTGAACAGGCATTAACAAAAACACGCAATACTTCTCACAGCGCACCAACATCGGAAATACAGGGTGTGCAAACTGAACAATAGTCGAAAGCGAACTGACCACGCTGGCAGTAATCGAGAGATCGCTCGGCGGACGAGAGAATCCGCGTGACGATAACGGCGACCGGACCGGCAGTCCATGAATCGTCGCTATTCACTGATCGCTCGCGCGCTCGTCCAATGGCCGCTGAAAAGCAGACGCCGACTTCAGTGATCACCGATTTGTGCAAATAATGCCAGACATGACCAGCCACGAGGTGTCTGCCAGGGACATTGCTAGAGGGGATGAGCGGGGGGCACTGCCCCCCCCGGTTTTCGAAGGCCTGAAAAAGATAAGCATCCCGCTTTTGCAAATGTTCGATTTGCCCACCAGTCTTCGGTTTTGAGTTACTCACCTGGGTGTTGCAGTACGGAACATGGGGGTGGGACAGACTTGAGTGCACTATGGGTCGGCGGAATACCCTCTGTCACTCACTCTGCAG
Organism: Plectus exinocaudatus; assembly: GCA_034698105.1. Lineage (NCBI taxonomy): Eukaryota > Metazoa > Nematoda > Chromadorea > Plectida > Plectidae > Plectus > Plectus exinocaudatus. The sequence continues at coordinate 6,198 of JAQGAX010000502.1, forward strand.
ATCGATACTGAGGAAATCGATTGATCTTACATTTTTTTCAAAAAACAGAAGTATGGCAAGCAGAAAATGCAACAAGTACGTACGTCTTGTTCATCTATTGATAATGAGGGCGAAATTTTGGAAAGAGAGTATAGCCGCAAGTTGTAGAGATTGTTGTCACGACATCCGACAACAACACCGCCGTCGGTGACGACGGGGGACGAAAAGCAGGCGCCGGGCAGTCGAAATCGACCCATCTCCACACCATTTTCATCCAGTAACACTCCGACGCCGTCTCTCGCTATAGCCAGACAACACAGCGTCTTACTGAAATCAAAAAATATTTTTAAAAAAATGCAATCTAACTTTGACAGCATTCACAGATACTGGCCTCAATGTCTACTAGTAGAAGCATCGTGCAAATAACGCGACTACAACAAATCGACATAGTGCCACAATGTATAAATCTTTGTTTATATCCATTAATTATATAAGCAGAATTGCAATTGTGTCCGGTTACATGAAAAAGATACAGAAGCAAAAAGAGCATAGTTGCAAACAAGTATCTGCACAAGAAAACTAAATTTTCCTGATTTAGAAGTGATCCTCAATTTTATGAATCAATTGGTGCTTACCTCGAGCAAGAAGCTTTGTCGAGTGGGCCACTGGTCGTACTATTGGCGGCCACATTTTCTTTGGACCAATGTTCATTTGTCGCCTGCGAGTCGAAGGGCAGACATTTCTCTGTGATTCGATCCCAATTGAAGACGAGCGGAGAACGTGTCAGACCAGTCGTCAGCATCTTTGTCCATTCAATGGTCATGCTCCAAAGACAGAGAAGATTCTGTGAGTGATAAGTCATCTGCATGCAGCACAAACGACTATCATCAGTGCCGAAATACAGCCGCCAGGAATTCTCGCCCATACGAACGACGAACGGCGCTCCGAAGATGCTCGATTCAAGTTCATAGGACGCCAGCTGAAATTCATTTTTTTGCCAAAGCGCTGAATTTAACCATCATATTACTAATGAACAAGTCTGATTACAGCATATATAGTCGATGGGAACCCAAAGATACCCGGAGTACGATTGAAAAATCATTGCGTGTCTATAGCATTACCCTGAGTCGCGCTAAATATGGACATGTCCAAAAAAGGTAGTGAACGGAATGGTTCGCCATTCGAACTCAGAGTCCCTGGGTTTCGTGTTCACTATAAATAGAACCAAAACACAGCAGAATTCGATTTCAGCACTATATCGGTAATTGCGATCAAATTATAACGTGACCGGTCCCACCGCCTACTTTGTTCAGCAAAATGGTTGTTTAGAATCATAATTCGTCGATAACGACCAAGATTGGCCGCTCTCCCATTTCTCATTAAAAATAGTTCTACTGTGTGCCAAAATAGGGCACGAACCGGAACACCATCAGTGCAGTTAAGCAGCGAAATCCGGCCACTGACATCAGCAACAATCAACGCCGACCGGTCGTCAGAGTAGAGCAGCGATTGCAAATGAGCAAACGCTGGCTTCGTCAAATTCACCGACCAAATTAGAGCGCCATCAGTCTGAAACAGGCGAAATTTTTAGCCACTTCATAGAGCTAAAAACATTCGAACGCAGCGATAGACAGAACGATATCAAATTCTGAAGAAAACCGAAACAGTATGCTTAGTATTTTTGGTTTAAAGGGCAAAATTACTTCGGCATCAGAGTACCCGAAAAGGTTCAGTTCGTGAAGAACCTTATCATCCAATATTTAAGACAAGTAAAGTCCTTATCAATTGGCGCTAAAACAATGATCGTCCTAATGAGATTTTGCATGAAAAATGACAAGAGGTTGAAATTAAAATATGGTGATAATTTTGATCAAAACTAATATAGTGAAGTTGTTCGATGCTACCGTTCGAAATCCTATTTGATCCAAAAAAGTGATAGTAACTCAGTATTCACGTACTCCATGTTTAGTTAGGAATCTGTCGGACTGAAGAACCATCAATCATCCCTTAATCAGGACTAGACAGTACTCAGCGATTTCTTGAATAAACAAAACAAATAGTTCGGTTTGCATCAATTCAAGCTTTCACAAGTCATTCTTACCCAGTTGAGAGCGAAGACCGTCGAAGCAAGAGTGGCAACAAAAACCATCGGTCGATTTGTCCCTGAGACGCAGGGCGAAGAGAGAATGCCGCCGTCGAGCAGATGGGACCATATGCATAACTTGTTCTAAAATTAAAAGTATCTATTGTCTTTATATCGCAAACGATAACAACCGAGCCAATCGAATGCAACACTGAAACACAGCATTGCTCCGGTGGATAGATTAGATTTCGCATCAACTATTGTACGTGGCAATATCATCATTTTACAACGCTAGCGCAGGGGTGGCGCTAGAGTCCCCTAGCATACAGAGTAGACTCTCCACAACTGCACTGCTTACAGGTCCAATAATGGTGCAACACAAATGAACTAAACGAACCTGATAGTCCAATCTGTAAATAGTTCGATCATGCGAACCAACGACAATCGACTGCTCGTAGAAAACGGGAGTCGACTTGACCGCATCACCAGTTTTATATCGCCACACATCCTCACCAGTTTCCGAGGAAAGGAAATACACGTAACCATCGAAGCAGCCTAAGAAGAGAACGCCATTTTAACAAGTTAGCCAGCAAACAAACACACTCTACTGAAAATGCTCAAGTTATGTCGCTCACTTTTAATTTTTTGTTTCAAGCTATGCTTGTGACACGAAACAACTCATTGTTAGCATTTGTAACAATGCGATGGCCTTCATATGATGAAGATGAAGGTATTTTCTGAATCTCGAAAAGAAAACTTTGCAATACAACAATACTACAGTGCATGTGCATTCAAAAATAGTACTTTACTAAGTACCGTTCCAGTTCCCTCGATTGTTCGCTAAAAGGAAAAAGCGACGAACCAAACGCGACGATATCTTCACTGACAGCGCAAGTCGCTTCAATGCGATCGGGCAGTTGGCGACACCATTTGACGAATCCGTTGCCGCAAAGAACTGCTGCGAAGCGGCCCGAATGAGAGCCGACGAACGCAACAGCCTCGCCAGTGCTGCTAAAAGAGACAAAAATAGTGAACTGACACAAAAGTACACATTTCGTTTGTAATTCGTAACAGTAATTGATATTTTTTTGACCAAAATTTATAACCGGTAACAATAAAATGAATTTCGCCAAAATAGGCTGGAAATAGCGCAAAAGTTTATCTCGATGACCGCCCATAGTAAGTTCATAAGCGCACCTTTTCGAAACAACTGGGGATGCATCGATGCACTTGCCCGAGTCCCAAGCCCAATCGATCTCGAACCTCGCTAGTGGTTCCGTATTGGAGACTTTCAGACGTAGTTGGTCGGCTTCCGAAGTAAAATCGTCCACATGGTTATGGCTCGCAAATTTCGAACTCACCCCCACACTAACATCATCGGCGTCATCGATTCTAAAATGTAACTCTACGTATCAAAATTTGATCGCTTACAAGTTTCTATTCTTCGCACAATAATCAATAAAGTCATTCATACAAGCGCGGTCGCTTTGCCTTCGAAGAAGCAGCAGAGTCGAATTGGTCAATAGATCGTCGCGCCAGCTGAATCAGATCAGCAACGGTAGTCTTCGCGTCCAGCAGCTGTGCTATGAGCGTCAAATGAGACGTTCCACTCAGACGGTCCACTTCGGCGGCGAGCCGGGCGGCACCCAATGAATCGACGCCGAGCGACTTTAACGTCACCGAGTGGTCGATGATCGGCTGTTGGTCCAACATGTCTCCCAGGAAGGAGACAATGGCCGTAGAGCTGTAGGATTGGTCCACAGACGCTTTCCACATTCGCAGCAACGCTGATCTGTCGAGTTTGCCTGCAATACAATATGAAATGTAGAACTGGTCAATCAATAGAAAGATTAATCTCACAATGAGCTGAGCAAGGGCACAGGGGGGAAAGAGGATACAAAGGAGATGTTCTCCCAGGCACTCGGATAGACTGCGGTTAAGATAAACTGAACCGCAGTCAGTCTATCAATCATGACCAACCAAATAAAATAAAATACCATGTTTAATGCAAAGAACACGATAAGTACCGCCTGTCGACTTTGTTTTCAGATAAATATAAGTATCTTCAAATGAACACTCTGGGCCAAGAATAGACTATTATTAGTTCGTATTGAATTGAAATGAATCGCCAATTTGACATGCAATTAAAAATACCGTGTTTCGTCACCGGAAATGACTGAACGTCGAGCAAAGCAGTAGGTCGAGCATGGCGTGGCAGATCAGATTTGAACAGCGCAGTGATGCCATCTCGCCAATTATTGCCGTGTTTTTCGTTGAGACAGACGAAAAGCAAGAGTTCCTTGGACACAGGATCCAGGCATGCCGCAGATCCAATCACCAGTCCGCTTGAATTCACCAACTAAAAACAACAGCGTCGAAAAGAACAATCAGTTAGAACGGAGTTTCAAATATAATTTTGTCAACTTCCAAGCAGCTCCTTCGCTGTCTTATTCGCATTCCCCATACAAACCTTTCCAGTAGACTTTATTTAGATTGTGCGATACATTTGGTACTCATTAACATCTCTAATCAGTTTCCATTTTTTAACAAAAATTCAGAGGCTCCATTAAATTTCAATATTCAAAAGCAGGCAATATGATTGCAGTCATAAATTTAACATCTCAAACATGGTTCCGCACACAAAAAATACTTCTAGAGGCTCTAATATGGCACCTGCTCAATCTGCGTCAGGTTGACACGCATGCCACTTCGTTTAAGCTGATCGTCGTCTCGGCCGACGAAAAAAATCCGTCCAGTCCGATCAATTTCCACGCGATCACCGGTACAACGAAGTTCGGGAGCCTCCATTTCATCGTCGACAAAACAGCGACGCTCAGCGCCGCCGATCCACAGAAAGCCATCCCTCACGCAAACTGTCGTATCCAGCAGGGGTTCTCCCAAATCGATTTTACCGGATTCGAATAAACTGCAACGTATAGGCAATCAATAAGACACCCGATGCAAATGAATGGGCAGAAAGCAGCCATCGGTGGCTAGAAGGTACACTGGATCATTTAATTTCGCGAAAGGGCCATTTATTTTATTGATATGCAGCTGAAGAAACATTTACTTACCTCCGATTCAGCTCTCGGCAAGTCGCCCAACAAGAAACCTCCGTTGTGCCGTACACATTGAAGATTCGAGTTTTGTTGTTTGAATGGCGATTCTTTTGAATAAAGCTGATTGGGAAAGGTTCGCCTCCGATCAGCAAACATCGCACGAAACTGTCCGCACCCAAAATAGTTTCACGAATGAATTCAATTGGCAGCAGTTGCAGAAACGAAGAAGTCATCTAAAACATGAAGTTGTAACTTAATATAGCGTTTTTCAATAAAAGGTCGACCATATGGTATAATATAGATTTTAATCTCTCAACAAATAAAGTGTCACGACCACTGGAGAACAATAAAGGCTGGAGCAAATTTCATGAAAATTCGCAAAACGAATTACTCATCCAATAAGCAGAAGTCTTCACACTTTCAATGTCTTACAAAACAAACATAGATAGATGCGATCGTATTCATAGAAAATAGAGCGCTGAGATAACTATGCATTTGCGTGCTGCCTTTAGAGTGAACATGCAAAAAAATGACCGACCTGTACAACAGTAGGCCTGTGCTGAGCCAAAACGGCCACAAAGTCAGGCAGATCGAGCTTCAACTTGGTCGGAACGATTAACAGCTTAGCACCGCTCGACAACGCCAGAAACATTTCGATCATCGACGGATCGAACGTCAGCGGCGACAATAACAGCACCGTGTCCGATTCGGTCATTTCTAACCGCTTCCTGAAACAGATGAATCTCATTTGAAACGTATGCCTTTCCAACTTCTGACAGCGAGGATTAAATTAAAACTTCAAAATTTTACATGCATAAGTGCAAGAAGTAATTATGCACTACTTTCAAGTCATAAAAAATTCTGCAAAATTGTACGAATATTATTAAATTTGAAAAGTACAGCATTAACTCTGCGAGACCCGCAACCCAAAGTTAAGATAGAAACCGAAACTTACCGAAAATCGACAATATTGGGTACAATACACTTATGCGGAACGCGAATGATCTTCGGCACTCCAGTAGTTCCAGATGTTTGCATCACGTAGGCAATGTCAGTGCCCACTTCAGCCCAATCGTTTCTTCTCAGCACCCACAGCGCAACGGTTCTTTCATTCAGTCGAAGCAAAGTCTTTTCAGCGCCGGCGACATGAAAGCAGTCGTCCTCCTCATCAGTGAATACAGCGGCAATACCCAGTCGCTCGCATTGTCGGAGACGAAAGGTGGAGGCCTCGTTTGGTGAAATGTAGACGAACGCACATTCAACCTTTAGAACACTGAAATGTCCTTTTCTAGACGGAAACGATCTGCCACCAAAACCGGTAAATTCGTCGGTAAAATGTTTTATATGAGAAATCCTAGAGGTTGCCTTGAGATTCAATTCGGCGGGTTAGCCTTATGCTGTACTTAAATTTAAAATCTGATTATCTTCATGACATTAACCAACTTTTCACAGACAGATTACAAAATTCAAAAGTAAATTGCAAGTTACACGAATGAAGGCGAAATGACAGGCACATACCTCAATAAAATAGGCACCAGGCATTCCGATTCGATGATAGAGATTCCAACGATGACATGAAGACGATTGGAGAGGAGTTTGTGGAGAGCAGCAGTCATTCGATGCAACTCTTCCTTTAAACCATTGTAAGTCAGCTCACACGAACTGCTATCTGATGAAGCGACGAATGAGATGCGGGCACCGGCTACACAGTCCAGCCGGGAACTTGTGGAAGCTACAAGTCCTTCTTCTTCAGTTGTCTTGATCATTTTCGCTAATGATATGCAAAACATGCAAAACGCTAAAACTCTTGTTTTGTAAAACGACCAACCAAAGAAATCTTTCCGCCCGGATTACGATAAGTATACTAATTTACAAAACGGAATTTGTCTCGATTCAGGATTATCTTCTCGAAAGTCACTTGAAGAACATGCAAATCTGTTGTTCGCTGGCGCAGTACAATGCTACCTTATCTACACACCAATGCCTAGAACATCATTCTTCATGCTCATTCCTACGTTAAAACACGATTTTCATAAGTGAATAAGCGAGCAATGACTCTTATAACCTTTATTTCCGCATCAATAACAAGTAAATGTGCCTTGTTAGGTACGAAAAAAAAGGTACGCTTGTAAATTGAAGCAGTTCATGCACAATCACTGTGCGAAACCTTGGACAGCTTACTATCAGTCATTAGCGCCATCACTTTTGTCTGCTTCATCATCTCTTCGCGTTAGTCAGCCTTGGGGTTGGCTGGAAGCAGACGTTCAACTCGGGAATGCTAAAGGCGACCACTTCGGTGGCAATGCACATAAACAGTTCACATGTAAGTGAGCAGTTTAGCTCAGATATGGAGGAATTCATCATATCATGAATCATATTTTGAACCAGGAACTGAAATTAGTGCTCGAGGGTTTACAACAGCATTTATGTGTATATTCAACATTGTATTGTGCCAGGGCAATCATCCAAAGCCTGCTTCAAGATAAACTGATAGCGTTTCAGGTATACATATGACTGTGATATGAATGAATGAAATTTATGAATATTTTACATGATGTGCATTTTCGTTGCTTTATTCATGAAAAATATTGATCAATCTTGAATTAACAGGCGATCTGCGTTTCAGTAACATTGGGCAAGTCATGTATTTTTGCGTAATACTGAACGGTCAACGTCCGAATAATCGACAGTTTTTAGTTTGGAACTTTGGAACTATTTGATCAGACGCAGTAGAGAGTGAACAGATTTTACTTCCGACGGGTTAAAGCAGTTAAATTTTCGCCTTCGACCGCAAAAAAATATGAAGATTCAAAAAATAAAACGGATATCGTCGAATATAAGAACCGAGTGTTTCTCGGACTTCGAATGCAGCCGCCCCTGATCGGAGGAAAATTTTCCCTATCTCACATCCGCGCCATCGAATTCTACACAAACTCGCCGCATGTTAGCTTTCCATCGGCACGCCTGTTGTATCTGCACAATGTAAATGGGCTTCCACTGATAAGAGAATTTTTACTAGTTTGACAACATTTTGCCGCACAAAAACGGGAACATGCACAATAACAGTGACCAGGCTATTAGCTAAGATGCGACAAGACACATCAGCTACTATTCTTTGAACGCAATGGGCGCAAAACAATCAGTGCAGAGCGTAAGAACAACAGACGACTTGCGACTTTTGGTCTTCGGGAAACATTCGTTTTGTACCCAGTGTTGAGATGTCAAATGCAGAGGTGGACAGGAGTCGATGCCTGGGAGGGAATGCAAGGTCGGATTTGGGTGTGCGCACACCTCCCCAATCTGCCTTCTGCTATCTCTTTTTTAAAAAGTCGCCAAAATCCAAAACATTTTCGCCTCATAGTAGCGGAAATGTTTTAAACTGCCCAACTTTAAAGTTGCAAGCCTAAAAGTTTCAAGTGGTTTCAATTACAACCTAGCGATAATGAATGTCTTCTCGATTGGCTAAGCTTAAGAAAAATGGATCTCAGAGTATTTGCAGTGAAAAGGAGAGACCAACGATGAGATCGGTAGTAAGAACGGTGGAGCTGCTCTTAGTTAATTTTCGACACGCAGGTTCTCTTCCCACGCTGACCGTCGTCTACGTGGTCCTCCATGAGCACTTAGTCGTCGGCGTCAGCAGCGCTTATCTGAAGAACGACCGTAGTTGGTTTGCGTTCCATTATTATGTTTAACGAACTTCGGCTGATTTGGCGTCGATTACTTTGAGGAATTTTTTCTGATGGTAAAACATTTTTCTTGGAAGGACATGCAGTATTATTATGTCACAGAAAAGTGTTGCCTGAAATTTGAGGTTTCTGCTAGCCCAGAGCGAGAATTAGCGGAAGCAAACTAGGCCGAGCAGAGCCAGACCAGAGCCGATATTCATTATGAGCGACACCGCGCTGAACTTGCCGGCAGTGTCTTGCACGGAGTACACGAACAGAATGCCGAATGCTTTGTACAGATCTCGAGTAATCGTGCCGTTCTCGCGATATTCCTTGGAAAAGCTTAAAAGTGCATTCTCTTGCACAATGACAAGTGCTCTCGCCCAACCGAAAATTCAATCCGCCTGCCACTTTAACGTCGTCATTGTCCAGTCTGCTGAATGCGTACTGTGGACGGCAGTTCTCGATGTCGAAGTCTAGATTGCAGTTCCATTTGATCATCACACCAATCACTCCACCCTGTCACCAATTTAATTTAACTCGCGCACCTTGACACAATCGTTTTACCCGCTTGGCAATGTATGAGAAGTTGACATTCGATTCTTGGGCAATGTATCCGATTTGAAAAAATTGGACAGTACGGATCCGAGTCTATGTTGTAGTGGCACGACTTGAGGTAAGTTTCATTGTTTACACTGTCCAGTATGTTTCGCCTATAGTACGTTTGATTAGCATATGAAACTGACATTAAATCACCTTGTAATACCAAACTTGGGAAACTCAATGAAGTTCTTGACCAAAATCGTGAAATTTTCGGCTCCGCGGAGAAGCGGAATTCTGTCTCTGCAAGCTGATTAGAACAGTTCTCGCATTGTGTAAAATGCATGCCTCACTCAGAACTGTCGTGTTCGACTGGATACCATGCTTCTATTTGCCGGGTATAGGATGCAAAGAATTGACACAGTTGCCTGTCTTTATTCCATTACCATTTCGCACCGCTTGTCCCTTTACGCAAGACCCCGGAACAGATGGATTGCAGAATGCGTCATCTCCAACCATAGTGTCCTTGAAGAGCGCGAGGGTATTGTACGGGACAATTGCAGTACTGTAC
>JAQGAX010000503.1:0-16087 GCA_034698105.1 Plectus exinocaudatus
CAGAAAAACAGCAATTCATAACAAAACATCGAACTTACCGAGGTCTTCGAGCGCCTTTGGCCAGGTGTTCCAACGGATCGCCTTCGCGTGTGATTCGAAGAACGCGTTTCAACCGGCATCTTTCTACTGTGCCGTATCTAATTTCCACTCCGGGTATTCGACGTTAAGCTAGAAACGATGACAGAAATGAGGGAACTTGTCGTCAAATTAGATGTCTATTTCTGAGAAGAGAATAGAGGATGAAACGTTTTCTTTCACTTCTTTGATCCTCTCTACGTTATTCGATGTTATGTTCCGGTAATCGAACACACGTGGTTGGGTGTGCGTCCAACTCAACACATCGGAAGCCTCCGGCGTGCAGTTTTTGTCGGGCTCAGCTGATCATAAATTACAGTGTCATGCAATTTCGTTGTAGGACCCAGACGCTCTGAACATGCTCACTTACGATTGTCTAGTGGCAATAGATAGCTGAGCAGTTTCGCTGATAATGTGCACGTGTGAAAAAGTGGCAACGATAATGAGAATGATTCTAACTGATCTCTAAATTGGCACTATCTGTGAACGTGTTGAATAGCTGTAATGATTCAGTCTACGTCCGTCTTGGACAAAAGCGCACACCTCAATTTTGTCCAGCGCTTACTATCAAAGGTCGCGGTGAAAATTTTTTTCGTATCCTCCCCGAGATTACGAAGGTAGAAGTTGCAAACCCTTTTTGGCAGAGATCAACAGGAGGGACGTAATCAAAGTGTCTAAACCAAACACGCCCCCATTGGGGCCTACTCGGAAAAACCCGTATTAATTTATGGGGATGGGGAAACGTTCTTGCGACGAAGTAGCAAACATTTTTTAGGGTTTACACTAAAGAAAAACAGCACATTTCAATTTCGAAGCTGAATATTGTAACGCGATGTTATTCAGTCCAAATAACGGCGATCATTATTCGTTCCTGCGAAATGTGTTGATCATTCCAATTCAAAAAATGCTAAAAGTAGAAAATAGAAAATAGAACCAGTAAAGGTGTCTCTTTGTTGACGTCTTCAGCTCTTAGGAGAAAGTACATGATGCGTGACCAAACGTTGCCTTTTTGTTATTGCGTAGTCATGCTTGAATAATTGCACATTGTCAAATAAGAACAAACTTTGCAAGTGCTCACTGTTTGCATATGGACAAACTGAAAGTAACGCGATAACCCCCGATTTCAGGAGCTTCCTACAATCATACCTGTAACCAGGGGGTCAACTCCTTCCCCTCCAAGAAGATACAGACCTCCCTGGCCTCAGATACCCGTTACAGGTATGCCTACAGTAGCATCTGATTCAAATCACTGCTGAACCATAACTGTGAATCCGATTGTCGCGAAATTTGTCGGAAATAAAACCGCAAGAGGCCTTCTTTAGATGGCATACAACTGCATTTAAATTTCCTCTGTGCGAGCCAATACATAAGCAAATGGAATCCTGTGGTAATCAGAGGATAACCTTTAAATCTTAAAAAGGTTTTCTATTTTGTATCCCACAGGTCACTTCAAAACGAATTGAATTCGACGATTTCTTGTAAAGTAACCCGGGAAAATTATTTAAGAAAACCGGTTACTCCAGTTTCTGCAAGTTGAAAGAATATGATATCATCGTTCACTGCGTGAACCATGTCAATATTTACCTCCCGGAATTTCGCAGGAGGCGCACCAAGAGCGAGCTCATTGCGGATAACATGTTTATTATGTGCAACTTTTCAACGCACTCGGGCCAATGCGGAGCGCAAACGATTTCGTATAAATCAGTGCCCCGTATTCACTAACTTCTGTATCGCTATCGATTCAATTTTTTCCGAAACTTCGAATATTGTGTAGACGAAGCGTGACAAAAGAACGGTATCAACAACTGGTAAGAAACAGTAATCATAAATTACTGATATCACTATCATTAACTAGCCTGATAATGATATCAGTATCAAATCAATGAAAGTGATGATATCATAAATCCTTCCACAGAGAAGGATATGGTATCAGAAATTAATGATATCATTAATCTTTGACTAGAAGAGAGCAGCGGTGACATTCTGACGGTCAGACTGGCACCGCTGCTCTCTTCTAGTGACCCAGGGAAGACTCTATTTGGTCAGACTCTGACCAAATAATTTATACTTCTCAGTCTCTTCCTTGGTCCATTTGAAATCTGAATCATTGAGTTAGTTGATTGTTTGGTTGCCAATATTCTATGAAAGCTTTCGTTTATTCTTTCTACCCAATTATTCTGCTTACACCTATATTGTCGGTAAATGTGAATTGCCTGTATACTGCACGAATTTCAGACTAAAGCAAGAGTTGTGACTACAATTTACCAGTGCCAAGGAAGTTGATTCGACGATGTCTGCGTCAATGTGTATGCTGTTCCTGGTCTGGATGGCTGCCCAAGTGCAGGTTGTCAGTGCTGACGCCTACTGGATTGGAGGGTCCATCGGCAGTCTCCTACTCATAGCCCTAATTGTGCTAGTCATCTACGTTGTCGCGTGTCGTGGACGAGGTGGACGGGTCGTGATATAATTTTTGAGATAATGAATATTACGGGTGTCAACGATCGTGGCTGGTGAGTCCATTCCAAAGTCCATTCCAATACTATGTATGCATCGTACATATATTGTGTACACGTTTGTATACGATACTCTGCCTGTTCTGCATTGTGCTGCTGTGTATGTATTATATGTACGATGCGCAGCTTTTGGAATAAACTAAACAGCCACGGTCGTTGACGCAGTCCTGATTTGGAGAGGCAATCATGCAAGTCTACAACGTGTCACGCCGATTTATATATACATTTGTGCTTTTTGACATTGAGTCCACTTACGGACAACGATTCGGCATGTTCTAATATGTAAGGCACATGGAAATTACAATCTACAGCCCGCTGGCGCTACACCCAGTTCAGAGCCATCAGTATCGTATACGTAAGCCCAAGGCGCATTATTGACAATCAGATTTGAAAATTTTTGGAATAGTTATACAACGGTACTGCGCGCGAACGCAAGAAATATTCAGCAGCCTAAACCATTTCCAACTATTTTTTCATAATTGGCGTGCGTCCCTGCAAAAATTATTGATTTTTCCCTCACATGTTTATGCATTTGCACACGGCTCTCGCTTTGGTGTAGCCGACTGGGCTAACGATGGGTCCGGTCCAGGATTTTTCGGTCCGGTCCGTTCCATTGTCCAATCCAATCCTAATAACTCGGTCCCGGTGCGGTCCGATCTAAAAGCTGTCGGTCCAGGGCCCGGTCAACGATCCGGTCCATAGATTATCTGATTTTGGGCATGCGAAAGCGATATAAATCTTGCAACCGTAAATGGACTTCTCGAAAAGTTTCAAACGAATTTAATTTGGCCATTTCTTGTGTAGTAAAAGAGAAAACCCCATGGGGTTAATTTGATGAGGGGTGGTGAGAGCTAATGAATGAAAATAATAACTGGCACCAAGTTTCAGACTTCCAATCAGCCCTACGGCAACCCCTGACAGCCGGGATATATGACAAAGGCTGAAAGTCATATCCGGTCGCCAGTTAAGAAAGTTGCCAGTTAAGCATCTCAACCTTTTAAGTTGCCGTGTTGGAAGTCTATGGTTACTTAGGCCGTAGTAACTTGTATGTAACTGATTCAAACGAAAACCCTTCATTCCGATTCCCTCAAGTTAGAAGAATAAGATATCATCATTCACTGCGGGAACAATGTCAATATTTATGTCTCTGAAGTCAGCAGGGCGCGCCAATGGCGCGTCATAGATAACATGTTTACTGTTGACGACTTTACAACACACTCGGGCAAATGCGGAGCACCAACGGTTTTCTATATATCAGTGCCGCGTCCTCACCAACTTCTGTTTCGCTATCGATTCTGTTTTTCGCGAGACTTCGTTTATTGTGCGGACAACGAGTGGCAAAAGAACGGAGTTGACAAATAGGTAAGAGGCAGTCATATCAGAATATAGTATCAGAAATAAATGATATCGCTATCATTAATTGACAATGATAGCGATGATATCATAAATCCTATAGAAGCAGCGCAGTGCTATTTGCGCTGGTTGTGTCCAAATGTTTCATACTTTCTTGCAGATTTGGGCGTGGGGGTTATATGACCCCCCTCAAGGGATCCGATAGGATTTGGAAAAATGGGTTGGGAGTTATGAGAAAATTTTCAATGAGAAGGGGGAGTGCAGTGTTTTAGGTACCCAAGCCCCTTGGCCATCCTATTGGGGAGTTATATAACCCACCCAGACAGTCGACCATAACCCCCCCCCCCCAAGCCCAAACCGGTGCCCATGTCTGCTTCCTTGGGTCCATTTCAAATGTGAATCATTGAGTTACTTATTTTCTGGCTGCAAGTATCCTATGAGAGGTTTCTTTTATTCTTTCTACCTAAATTAATCTGTTCACGCTTATATTACGCCAGTAAATGTAAATTGCCTGTGCATTGCACCAAATTTTAGACGAAACAAGCGCGTGACTAAAACTGACCAGTGCCATGGGAATTCATTCGACGATGTCGGCGCCAAAGTGTTTGATGCTGCTGGTATTCCTGGCCACCCAACTGCAGGTTGTCAGCGCGGACGCTATCTGGATCGGTGGGTCCGTCGGTAGTCTCCTACTCATCGCCTTAATTGTGCTACTTATCTACTTTTGCTGCTGTCGCGGTGGACGGATTGTTGTGTGATATGGTATAACTTTTTGATAATGGGCCGATAACGCAATCGTGTAGTAAAGTTAAGAAATACTTAGCGATACTCAGCGCTATGCTTCATAGCAGACTTAAGTATTACTTAATTTACGAACAGTTCACGAAACGATTGTGTTACCGGCCCAATGCCTATTTCTTGCGAAATGTGACTGGCTAGAAAGACTGCCATGCTAGCTTATAATGTTACGAGCCGATTTATTTGATTTACAGTATATTTATATGCTTTTCGACATCAAATTCACTAATTCACAACAATTCGATATGATTATAGTAGATAAAGCAGCAAATTTTAATGGCATCATTGTTGTACCTATGAAATCAAAATGCAATCAACAGTACCGACATGTCAATGCACAATATTGCCTTTTGATCTGGTCAGTGTAACCCGAAAAGTTGCTCGAGCAAAAGCCATTTGCCGCCCACTGTGCACAATTCGGAGAGCTATCGACACAAGTTGGATTCATCGCTCTGCAACTATTGCATGTCCTCGGACATTGACTCGTCATGAAGGTTCTGTAGGATGGCGTGTTGCAAAACATCGCATACTTGGCGCAGTCGGGGACCTTGTCCTGACATGACCCAAGCCCCGAGACAATTGCTGCGGGAGTTGTTGGCACGCCTAAAAAGGAGACAGTAAACCAGTGAACGAAATGTGCAAAATTTGAATTCTTTTGCGTCGATTATCTCCTGGGTTCTTCTCAATACACACGAAAAAAACACTGTACTTCCCCTTACCTAAAAATTTCTACACCCTCAAATGTTAGACCCCAAAGTTGCAAAACACCCTCCTGGGGTACGCACAGGAGAGGGATAAGGGCCGAAGTCTGGGGAGCTGCAACATCCTAACAGCCTAGGTTTCGGGAGTGGGAGGGGATTGCGCAACCCTCCCCAATCATGTTGTGATATTGGAAAGACCTTTTGGGGGTTTGCGCAACCCCACCGCCCAGGTCTGGTGCACACTCTATATCCCTGTGCCCCTTCTAAACTACGCCCCCTTTATGGAACATTTCTGCCCAGCAAGGTTTAATGCGCTAAAACGTGACATACCAATAAATGGTTGAAAATTTCTATACTGAGCCACAGCTGGTCCTACCCATGCGCTGAGCAGGGCAATGACGATTGGAAGTACAACAAATTGGCTCGTCATCTTCGACTGACTTTCTCGAACACTAGAAGGGTTTCAATCGCAAGACAAGACCAGTGCGAAGGCTGATTCCAATCGTCCAATTGTTTCCTTTTTAAGCTGCGCAATTTGCGGTGGAGCGGGAGTGTTTCGTTTGCTTGACTGGATCAGACTACCATTGTCACCAAAGTAGGCGGATACTATCAATTCGATCGCAAACAATCAATCCGTTTATGACGCGCGAGTCGCTTTTGACGTAGAGTCTGTACTAGGTCGCGTCGACCACAACAGCATGAGTTAACAGACAACTCACCTCTACGACCTACCATTGTCAAAAAAACTTATTTACCGTATATGTCCTGTTTGTGCCTTTGTCATTCACAAATTTTTGCTCATCTGATCATCGATCTTGCTTCAATCGGGATTGCAGGTAGTCAGTATTGACGCTTCTTGGAACGGAAGATCGGTTGGCAGTTTCGTATTCTTGACCTTAATTGTGCTGGTCAGGCGCGTAGCTGGAATCGGGTGACTAGGGGGTGGGGGAAATTTCGGAACTGTGGGGCAACCCTGGAAAAGTGGGGGGGGGTAACAGGGGCAAGCGTTGAAAATTCCAAAATATCCGGGGGAAATGCACCCGCGCGCTCCCCTTAGCTCTGTGCCTGGTGCTGGCTGTCTATTTAATCTCCTGCCACGGACAAGTTGACGGGTAGTGATAAAAGTTTTATGATAATGACGATTATGTGGGTGGCTGTTGAGTACATTCAAAATGCTATGCATCATACATACATGCAGGATGGACAAAAAAGTAAAAGGGGTTTGATCGGTTCTCATTCAACATTGCCAGAATAACTTTGCAATCGGTTTTTAAAAAAGATAGCTTAGGTAGAATCTAACTTATAAAATTTCACCTGACTTGTTGGGCAAAATGCACAGACTGATGAGAGATTTGCATGAAACAAAATGTTTCGTTTTGACAAATCTAAAAATGCTTTTGACACGGCAATGACATGTCTTAAGATGCATTGTCTTAAGAGTGACCACTACAATTCGGTAGTATAACTCCCAGAGGCTCTAATATTTCAAACAGCCTTGAGAGGGGGGTTTAATTGAAGGGCTGTAATTGAAAAGGACTCTATTTGGTTATATACGGTACTTTATATTTGCCCGCCATGTGTAAAACGCCGGTCAAAAAGAATCGTTCGCTAAAAAAGCCGGTTAAAAATATGGCTCATTAAAACGACCGGTGATAACTCACCGAGTGACTCTTGTTTTTTGTGAAAATGGCCGGTCAGAATAGCAACGATCACTTTAGTCAACATGGGGATGCATAGCGTCCCACCAAATTTTCATGGGTCGTATTTGATCAGATCAGCTTTCAATTGTCACCAAAGTAGGCCGATACTTTGAATTCGACCGCAAACAATTAATCCGTTATATGATATGCGAGTCTCTTTTGACGCAGAATCGGTTTCAGGTCGCATCCGCCGCTACGGCATCAGTTCACAAATAATCACATTTACGACTGGCCATTGTCAAATAGAATTATTCACCAGATGCGTCCTGTTTATTGTGCTTGTGTAACGTCTTGATTGACAAATTTTTGTTCATTTGATCTTCGACCTTGCTTCAACCGGCAGATGGTAAGCGCGGACGCTTACTGGATTGGAAGCTCAGTTCGCAGTCTCATACTCAAAACCTGTCAGTGCGCGTGTGTCAGTCAACTTAGCAAATTTGGCAAAAATAGGCAAAATCTTGATCATTTTATGTTCTCCACAAGCAAAAGCCGCAGTGACCTGCACCACTGCTCTTTGTATCCGAGAATAGGGCCATTAATAAATTACGTCCCGCTATTTTCGATCGTTTGCTATCCTCCTCCGCTCGCCACGCTAATATCAGTTGATTTCTGGATGTGACTGTACAACGTTATGAATTCTTAAGCATTACGGGTGTTCTCTAGTAGAGATGCGTCGGTCCAGCAATTAATCGGCACCGGCCCAGTATTCGGCCCAAACGAATTTTATTTCATCACCAATCAAATTTGCAACAATCATTTGATAAAGCATAGATCAGAATCAGGTTCCATTCCGAAACTCTAACTAACATCGATTAATGTTTACATGTACAATACAGTTTCATAAAATCTTGAGCGCTACAGCAAGTACGGGTTCTCTCAATCCCGTTGGCCCTCCCTCTACCAAGGCATGCATTTAGATTCAGTCCCACCACCTACAACCATTCATGTACTTATTGCAAACAGAACAGCGAGTGCCCAGTGCTCGTAAAACTCTATTGCGAGCGTGGTAGCAATTATTTAATATCTTGCCATACCCCGTTCCTCCGGCGTCGCGCAGGTTGTAGATTGTTTGATAGGGATTTGGCGGGCTGTACCTTTCTCCATCAATGTAATAACTGTTTCTGGTTATTTCCGTACCATCGCCCAAATTCTCAATTACGTAGCTGAATCATAGTAGCAAATTTTTAAAAACATACTAGCAGATTTTTTTTGAACTGCAGCTATCAAGCTGATTTTCACACCTTGCACGTAAAAGAAGTCTGACCTCTGACATATTGCCATGAGAATCGCACCACGGGTGAGCTAAGCACATTTTTGTATGATTTTATGTATTTTTAAAAGATCCAAAATTTGCCTCTATATTGTTCATAAATAGAATTGTTTTTCATAATTCTTTAAAATTTTTACCTTTCGCCAGACTCGGTTTTGACCCAGACGCCAACATGGCGGACTTCGATATCTTCTAAGGAACTCTTGGAGGAGAACTTTTGCCATTCATAGACGCATTGAAATTCTGTTACGTAATCTTCTTCATTCCCTGAGGCTTGGCATGAGAGAATAGCGACAAATGAGAAGAGAAGGACAATATTCGATGACATTACCTCGCTTTAAAAAGAAGATCAGCCGCAGTCGCAAAAGCAATAGGGAAGCGAAGAGTATAGATGTTCAGCGCTTGATTTAAATAGCCGCATTAGCGATCGGTAAACATCAGTGACAGATGCTTTGCACGCGGTGTGTTTTTTGCATACCGCTGCCAACTGTCTGCGCTCGAGTTGGTGAGGAACTTACTGCTTTGCTGCCGCTATACTGCTGGAGCAAAGCAGTTGTTTTGTTAGAAGATAGAAGTCGCACTAAGAAATAAAAGCCTGCACTGAACCATCGAGAGACGCGCAACACGAACGGAAAAATAGCGACAAAGACAACAGCCGCACAATACTAGGCAACGTCAGAGGGGAGCCGAGGTAACGGTCGATGTAAGGTTACACCTTATCATAAGGGCACCGAAGATGCCCACTTTTTTGAGCTAACGGTCCCCATACCGTTTTTTCCTTCAGCTTCGGGAGCCAAAAATTTATGGAACGGCAATGGCTACATGTACAGCAAAAAATGCAGATCACCGTCACATTGAGTGATTGCTATGTTACTGTTGCACCAAAAATATGTATTCTGCAATAATTTACTTAGCAAGTACAAATCGTCGCTGCCCATGGTTCGAATCTCGCGCTTGATACCGTTCCCATAGGCGACATTGCAATCCTATAGGTTTGCTGTCGGTGTCGGGATCTCCGTACAAGCCGCTGACAATATTCTCTGAACAGAAACTCTTCATACGAGTACAAGCAACATAAGCATGTAGAAATCATCAAAATCTATCTTGATTGCTGAGGTGCCAACTCGTCTTGCGTTTTCTCGCGAATATAGCTTGGATGAGTTGCCAAGCAGATGACACTTACAGCGTAGAAGATGATGAATAAGACGTTAAAATTGAAGATAAACCCTTGACCGCCAGGGCACTCAAAGTACGAAGAACATCTGAAAAAAATTCAGAAATATGTATTCAACAAGTACGACATGTTCTCTTACTCTGAATTATAGGGACATGCCAGTCATTGATTGAACAAAAGAAAGAGTTTTTAATTGATAGCAGTGGCTGCCCAAGTTGGGAATTCAGAAGCGCTGACGTAATGTTATTCCGCTTCCCAGACATTGCAACGTAAAAATAATCACTATTATCTCATTGACTAATAGCCAGATTAGTCAGAATGTAGGAATTGATTGACCCCCAAATCATCCCCAGGACCGCGAGTGAAAAATTGGTTTTGTATGGAAATCATTCCCCAAAAGATCAGGAAAAGTCTGATAGTAGCTAGGGTGGCACTCATTCTTGAAAGTGACTACACATACCCCCAGAAAAAACTTGTGGTCATTTCTGCCCTTAGCTCAACCTCGTTGTTAGTATATTTCCAAGCAATTCATAAAGAACGCACAATCCGTATCCGAATTGTCTCTGGTTAATTATCATGATCCACAGATCTTGCGAGATGCCCATTAACGTCTGAGCGACGGAAACGCCGAAAATAACGAGTCCGTATATTCGGTGCTGCGGCAGAAACCACGTGCGCACGGAAGGAGATGTCTTTGGAAAAGCGAAGTTGACGAAGCCTGCGATGTACTGAAAATGTTTACTGTACAGTCTGAAACTATTGGCTAATTGGCCAGCCGACTGCGCTGACTAAAATAAATATTTTTGGAAATAATTGAAACGAAATGGATAATTGAACAATATCATATTAAGCATTTTTCCAACCCACAAATCTTGTCGGACCCTTTGTCAATCTTTCTCCGAAACTGTACTGTGAACGCTATCGTAACGATGATGCCAATCAAGTTATGGAACGAAAGAGTTACAATTGCAGGGAACAGTTGTAAAAAGAGGTAGGTCTTATGCTCATCTTTTGCTTTCACCATGCCATAAACGTTAACACCGTAATAACAAAAGACGAGCAGGAGGCAAACCCTATTTCCCTACGGTAAAATGTCCACAATTGCAACATATTTAAAATGTCCCAACCCAAACATTGTGGAACCTCCGATCAATCTTTTCACGAACCTGTACTGTGAACGCTATCATAATCATGACTCCAACCCAGCTATGTGCGGTGAAGAGGTGCCCTTTGTTGGGCTTGTCCAAATTGTTCTTGCTCTGGATGATATGCGCCAGACCGGTAACAAAGAGTACGGCCGTCAATCCGTGAAATGCAGCATGGATTGTCTTGGAGAACGCCTTGTTCTCATGTCGGAAGAGACGATAAACCAGAATCGCTGTTAAGCAAATATTGTTGACGTAATAATTTATAAGAGGAGCACAAATAGTAACTCGGGCAGATGTAAATATGCCTATCTATGCCATAACAACGTATATACAGTACAAGAAGATTGGAGGAGGAATTTGATTGGATATGAGCCTTGGGCTTGCCCTATCACCTGTCAATGAAACCTTATTTTCGCTTGTTTGCTAACTTTTTTGGATGTGCACCCGATCACACATGCAGCTTGTGTCGAAAAAAAGGGGATAGTTTTAACTTATGGCTCATAGTTGGTACCCGGCCGCAAATCTTAAAGATCATATGCAGTTCCGCATGTTCGGCAGTATCACTCGTCGAATGAATGCAAATGAAAGGCATATCAATTTAATGACCTCGATAGCGAATAATCGCTTCTTCTATCTTTTGCATGCAATCAGAGAATGAATCCGCAGGACATGCGGAACAATATTGCACGGCGTTCTTAGCCTAAGCCAAAGCCCAAGCTTGAGTCTAAGCCTGGAAGCATCTTTTACCTTCGCCTTGCATAAAGACGAGGCCGACAGTCATGAAAGTGCCGTGGTAGTGATGATCGTGGGTGCGAAATCGAAGAGTGCCGTTGGGATAAAGGAGATTCGGTCCCCAAGTGAACCCTCCGTTCCACTTCGCATTCCAGTAACCTGAAAGTTAAAGGCCGCTTTAATGACCGCAGTTGATGAATCCATTCCAAATACTGCGCATCATACATATATTGATACAGAATGATACATGATACTCAGCATGATCATTTCCAGAAGGTACATCTCTAGAAATTTTGACAATGAATGTTGAGAAAAAGTTAGCTTTTTAATGCTTTGCAGTGTACCTAAGTTAGTCTGCTGAAATTAGGTTGCTACCTTCCTTATTTCAACGCACCATTCGACAATATATTCTTATTAGTCGCAGAATATTGCGGTTGTTTTCACAAACCGTGTAAGTATCATAGGTTAAAATACCTACCTGTAAAGAAGACCATCAAAATTCCGAATACTTGAGACATGGCAGTGAAGAAAGACCAATATCGTAGATGCTTTGGTTCGGCATTATCGTACTTTTCAATCAATGAGTCTCCGGCATCAGATTTAGAATAATAGCTAGTTGCCGTCGTCATAGTGATGGAATTTATAGATCTGTTCAATTGTTTAAGAATTAGATCGGCAATAGAACAGGGATTTCCTATTCTATCGGACCCTAGAACCGTTCACTTCCCTAATAATGCGGCCTGGAGAGAAGAGATGGACTCGAATGTATTTTTTCCATTTTCTACTTAATTTTGGTCCTGGGGGCATGGTGGAGGCACTCATCTTTCAGAGTTGCCCCAAGTCTTTTGGGCTCGAAAAAGCGATAAAGGAAGGGTCCAATTTTAAAATTTCAGCTTCATCTTTGAGCGTAGTGTCATATCTGACACTTCTATATTAGTATTACACGTGGCCCTGTTTGCTTTTTCAAGAGCGCGCGCTATTACCTGCATCTATAAATGAAATGATTCATTCGAAATTAGTTTAAAGTGATGAATATTAAGAACAGTCTCGGCGTTTTAAAATACAATACTTTGCATACCTGGTCAATATAAATATTTAACCTATTGGAAGCTCTGCTGTTACATGGCCGGAGTGACAAAGCGAGACCTTATCGCGCAATAAGCTTCATATGGATGGACCGTCTTATATTATTTGACGCTATGATAAGCAACGATGAGCGCATTCCCGGTCTTTGATCACGCAAACATGAATGAGCGTAATGGAAAAGCGAACTCTGTTCGGTGGGATTTGAACTTACGACCTTCAGCTTAGCGCGCAATTGCTGTATGCCAGTGAGCATCTATATGATTCTATTTTATGTTTTCTTTCTGGCAGGTAGTACCGAAAATTCCGGTACCTATTGGAAACATATACACTAGTTACTTGAAATGTGAGTTTTGACCTGCGCATCAATGCTGTTTGAGTTCAGATGGTTAGAGTGGGACAAGAGAACTGAATCAGGGTGAACTGCTGTGACGATCTGTCACCCTAAAATAATTTAGAAAACTCGTTAGCATACGGTACACGCACCAACACATTTTTCCTTTAGGTGGTGCTTAGGCTTAGGCTTAGTGCGCGAGTATAAAATCGAGCTCAGGGTAAATTGCGTTTCGGCGTAGTCACAGATCGTCATCGTACCCAAAGGTCGACTAAAGAAGCTACTGTATGTTTTCAAAAAATAAAGATCAATGTCATATTGACTGATTGTTTCTGCAATAAATTATTTAACCAGTCTAAATAGTCGATGCCATAGTTCAAATCTCGCGCGTGCTACCGTATCCAGAGGCGACATTATAACGCGTTAGGTTTGCTATCGGTATTGGGCCCTCCGTACTAGCCACCGACAATATTTTCCTAAACAGGAACTCTCCACACATGAACACAAGCATGTAGACATCAACAAAATCTATCTTGACTGCTGAGGTATCAATTCGTCTTGCGTTTTCTCGCGAATATAGCTTGGATGAGTTGCCAAGCAGATAACGCTTATAGCGTAAAAGATGATGGACAAGACGTTTAGGTTGAAGATAAAACCTTGACCGCCAGCGCATTCGTAGTACGAATAACATCTGAAAAATTCCAGAAATACATATTCAACAAGTACGGGGGTGATTCGGCCCCAGTAATTGAATGGTATTTTTCTTTAAAGTTACAACATATGGACTCATGAAAGAAAATATGAACCCCCCCCCCCCCAAGAAATAACTTATGGTCATGACTACCAAAGGGCCAACTCTGTTGTTTTTAGTATATTTCAAAGAAATTCATAAAAAACGCACAATTCGAATCCGTCTTGTTCATGATCACGGCCAACGAGCAAGATCCACAGATCTTGCGAGATGCCCATTAATGCCTGAGCGACGGACACGCCGAAAATAACGAGTCCGTATAATCGATGCAGCGGCAGAAACCACGCGCGCACGGAAGGAGATGTCTTTGGATAGGCGAAGTTTACGAAGCCTGCGATGTACTGAAAGAGTTTATAATACCGCCTGAAATTCTTGGTTAATCGACTCGAAACAATATAAAATATAAACAATGAAACAATATATTAATATAAACGATGAAACAATATAAAAAATTGGACAGCATCATAATTATGATTTTAATTTTGACAATATTGTACATGCGCAGTGAGGCTTTGTCGAGCCCTAACATAAATTTTTCCACGAACCTGTGCTACGAACGCTATCATAACCATCACGCCGACCCAGCTGTGCGCTGTGTAGAAGTGTCCCTTGTTGGGCCCATCCTGGTTGTTCTTGGTCTGGATGATGTGTGCCAAGCCGGTAACGAAGAGCACGACCGTCAGTCCGTGAAATGCAGCATGGATTGTCTTGGAGAACGCCTTGCTTTCATGCCGGAAGAGACGATAAGCCAGAATCGCTGTAAAGTAAGTTTACGTTGCTGAGGTAATAATTTTATTCAAGGAGCGGAAATAGTAACTGGAGCTGACGTAAATTGGTTTACCTATGCCCTACCTATAATCAACGATGCGCAGCTCCAAGCCGTAAGTTTAGTACTGAAGCCTCAAGTGTATGGTTGAGAACCCGGTTCCAAGCAAATTTGGAATAATTATACTACGATATTGCGTGCGAATGCAATAAATGTTGAGCAGACTAAACTATTCCAAATTATTGTTCATATTTGGTGCGGCCTTGCATAATTATTGTTTTTTCCTCTATTCTCTCTAGCATTTACGCACAGCCCTCGCTTTGCTGTGGTCGACTTTACGTATTTAGGATGAGCAAGGGATTTGATAGTATTTGAGTCTTGGGCTTGCCCTACTAATGAAACCTTTTCACCGCTATGTGCAAGAAATTTTTTTGGATTTGCACCCTACCATACATGCAATTAGTGTCGGAAATAGGGGATAAGTTTAACCTATAGATCATAACTGTGACTTGTGGGGAACCTTAAGGGTAGTGTACAGATCTGAAGATTTTCCATCGCATGATGTACGTACAGCGCCAAAGCTTATACGAATGTTTTACCTTCGCCTTGCATAAAGACGAGACCGACGGTCATGAATGTGCCGTGATAGTGATGATCATGAGTGTGTAATTGAACAGTGCCGTTTGGATAAAGAATGTTTGGTCCCCAAGTGTACCCTCCGTTCCACTTTCCATTCCAGTAACCTGAAAGATATAGGCCGCGTTAAAGGCCGCGGTTGATGAATCCATTCCAAATCCTGCGCATCGTACATATATTGATACATATCGATAACTCTGCGCATCATTTCAAGCAGGTATCTCTTTAGAAATATTGGCAATAAATGTTGAGAAAAGTTAGCTTTTTAATGCTTTGAAGTGTACCAAAGTTATTATGCTGAAATTAGGTAATTACTGCCGTTATTTCAACGCAGAAACCGATAAAATACTTTTATCACCCGCAAGAATATTGCGGTTTTCACAAACTGTGCATATATCATGGAGTAAAATGACTAACCAGTAAAGAAGACCATCGAAATTCCGAATACTTGAGACATGGCAGTGAAGAAAGACCAATATCGTAGCTGCTTTGGTTCGACATTATCATACTTTTCAATGAAAGAGTCTCCAGCGTCAGATTCAGAATAATAGCTTGTTGCAGTCACCATAATGACTTACTTTTTAGATCTAGATTTAGACTGACAATAGAACAAGAGCTTTCCTTTCTAACGGATCCCAGAATTAGTCGCTTGCCTAAAAATGCAGCCCGGAGAGAAATGGCCTTGGACATATTTTTCTATTTTCCACTTAGTTTCAGACCTAGGGGCACGGTGGGGGCACTCGTGTTACAGAGTTGCCCCAAGTCTTTTCGGCTCGAGAAATGATACAAGGAGGTTCCTATTTGAAAACTTAAGTTTGCCCTTTGAGCTTAGTTTTCCCTTCTATTGATATATTCGTTCCACACCTGCGCGCAATAACCTGCATCTTTAAATGAAATGTTTCATTCGAAATAAGTTTAAAGTGATGAATATTAAGAACAGTCTCGGCGTTTTAAAATACAATACTTTGCAGACCTGGTCAATATAAATGTTTAACCTATTGGAAGCTTTGCTGTTACATGGCCGGAGTGACAAAGCGAGACCTTATCGCGCAA
>JAQGAX010000504.1:0-16083 GCA_034698105.1 Plectus exinocaudatus
TGTACGAGAGTATCCTTTGCTGGTGGCCATCAGAACGCGGTCGAGGCTTGCATTCAGATTAGCCATCGTCGCGTCAGTGACGACGTTGAAGTTATGAGCTATGGCTTCGGCAAAGTATCTGCTAGCGGTGGCCGACGCGTTGGCGCGCAGTTCGTGTGCGGCGCAGCGGTCGCCGGCGTTCACCATGTCATGCCAAGCGTCCATGTCCATCATGATGACGTCAGGGTCGATGTAGATGTAGCCACAGCTCATATTCATCGTCGACTCCCAAGTACCCTGTAAGTACGAGCTTCCCGAGGCAGTCCCGCCGCCGATGAAAACAGCCACTGGCATAGGACATGAGGTCGCGTTTGAGAACAGCTTGGCCTTGATATACTCCTCTTCATTATTGAATGTGGACGAGTCTAACGGAAAGACGAACCGTTTCAACATTTGTATGCGGCGTGCCAGCAATGGGCCATACATCTCCAGCTCGGATGGTTGCAAGTCCTTGAGGATCTGTTCATAGACGTCGACGGCTCTCAAATGTTTGCCACCAGCTGCGCCTGCCTCGAACATCAACGCCGCGGTCGCGGTCAACATGAACAAGGGTGCATGCATATACAGTATCTAAACAAGAACAATAGTAATTAATCAGGTGTCAGCAATGAGTTTTGGCGGGGTAAGATGAGTATCTGTTTTGCCGTTTGGGTGTTATTCCCCGAGGACGATTGGAATTTGTTCTATCCAGTGAAATACCAAATTCTTTTTTACGTTTTGTTACCCCAAACAGTGGAGTCTTCGAGTACTAAACCTTGTGACGTCACATTCAGAAGTTTGCGCTCCACAGTAAATTTTTGAACGTGAGATTGAGGACCCTCTGCTCCCTGAAGGGTTGAGTAGCAAAGTTGGCTAGGGAAGAATTCGACATATACGACTAACGAACTGCCATATCATTGTAAAATTTAATTGTTTAACAAAGCCTGAACGCAAGATTTGACAGCGATTTCGTCGGAAGAGCATTCATGAAAGGAAATGCTAAAGGTCAGTGAAATCTGAGTGTAAGACGCTCTGTTTCTGGGTCGGCGTTCTTGATCGTGCCGACACGGTGTGCGGCACAAAACATTACCGCCCTTCTATTTACAGAGCGATAAGCTTGAGCGTAGCGTGTCGCATGAAAAAGGAATAATGAGCATATATGTTGAAGACCTGAGCATGTCTTACCTATAAGAGAAGCTTGTGCTAAGGGCTATCCTATAGTGACATAACGTGAGGGACCTTTTGACGAAATCAGCATTTAGACTGAGTAAACACTTGCTTAGATCTTTAGATTGAGATATTTGAGCATATCTGCAGATATAAACATGATATAAACATGTTTCTGTTATTTTCAAAAAAACTTAAAATTGTGCAAATGTTGGCAAGTTTCTCGTCATTTCTATCGTACGATTCGACGCGGGTAAAACATGTAATGATCAAGACTGCATTAATGTAACCGGTTTCAGATTGTCATTTAGGTTTGGGAGTTTACACTGGGTAAAATGAGGAGGGTTGCTTTACGCAGGTGCGAGTTGACGTGACCGCAAACCCCCAAAGTGGGTACAGTCGGCGCCTAAGAGTACACCTTAAGTGTCAGGGTTTCGGCAGGGTGACTGCAATCTGCAATAAACTGAAAACCCGAGCGGCCACAATTTATTCGCATAAATTTTACTCTGTATTATTCAATGATCGCAAAATTAATCGATCGGTAAGGTATCGGCTAACATGGGAGTCAGCAGGGGGCAGAAATGACAAAAATCACATATATCATCAGTCCGATGGCTAAGGCGACGGTCACAGTTTCGCCTGCTGACTTGAAGCCCCCTGGCGACGGTGGAGTTGGCGACGGTGGGGAATAGCCGCAGATGTGACACTCCTCATTCAGTGCCTTGTACTTGGCGAGGAGGTCAGCGGACAGTTTCCTCTCCACTGTTGCCTCGGTCTCACTAGCCTCAGCAAGGAACTGGTGAAAGAATGTGGCGTTAACTTCGATGCCATTTTGGTAGATCAAAACTGCTGGGAAGGATCTCGCGTCATAAAGTTGATTCGCAGGTATGCGCCGGGCGTATTCAAGGAAGTTGGCGGCGAACTTCATGTGCGTGTCGACAATGGCGCAGAGAGGAACGTAGCGTCCGTTAACCGCAGCTCGAGTCCAGGACCTAATCGCCGCTTCCACAGCGTCCGCCCATATGCCGAATAAGGGCGTTTGAGAGTAGCCTTTGCTGATGGCCATCTGAACGCGGTCGAGGCTTACATTCAGATTAGCCATCGTCCCATCAGAGACGACGTTGAAATTTTGAGCAACGGCTTCGGTGAAGTACCTGTTCGCGATGGCGGTCACGTTGGTGCGCAGTTCATTTGCGGCACAACGGTCGCCGGCGTTGACCATATCATGCCAAGCGTCCATATCCATCATGATGACGTCAGGGTCGATGTAGACGTAGCCGCAGCTCATATTCATTGTCGACTCCCAAGTACTCTGAAGTGACGACTTGCCCGAGGCAGACCCGCCGCCGATGAAAACGGCCACCGGCATAGGACAAGAAGTAGCATTAGAGAACAGCTTGGCCTTGATATGATCCTCTTCGTCTTTAAATGTGGACGAATTCGACGGGGAGACGAACCGTTTCAGCATTTCTACGCGGCGCGCCAATTGACGACCGTACGTTTCCAGCTTAGAGGTTGGCAAGTCTTTGAGAATCTGTTCGTAGACCTCGACGGCTCTCAAATGTTTGCCGACAGATGCACCTGCCTCGACCATCAACACCGCGATGGCGGCCAACACGAGCCAAGGTGCATGCATATACAGTGTCTAAACAAGAGCAATAAAAATTAATCAGAGTTTAGTGGGACGGGATGAGTACTTTTTGCCGTTTGGGGAACTATTCCAAAAGGTGATCAGATAATGTGCTATCCTGTGCAACAGTAAATTTTGGACTGAGAGTTTGCTGACCTCTCTGCTTTCTGGAGCGTTAAATGGGGCAGAATTTGGCATATAAGAGAAACGAATTGTCATATCATAGCAAAATTTAATTGTTCAGTGACGCTTGAACGCAACACTTGACAAAGATTTCGTTGGAAGAGCATTCATTAAAGGAAAAGTCAAAGTCCTGTGAAATCTGAGTATAGTAATACGCTGTATTTTTGAACAGGCGTGCTTCATCGTTGAACAAAGAGTACGGCACAAAAAATTACCGCCCATCTGTTTACCGAGCGATAAGCTTGAGCGTAGCGTGTCGTGGACCCATCAAATGCAAAATGAATAATGAGCACTATGTAGAGGCCTGAGCACGTCTCGCCGTCTGACGGGGGTCATAAAAAAATTTGGGGGATCGCGCCCCAAATATGGAAGATATGGAGGAATTCCCCCCAGATACAAAAAATTTTCGCCGTGGCGAAACTATTTTTACTACGTCAGCAACACGTTTTACTTTTTTCATCCCCCGATCCCCCACGTGGACATGTCTGGACTGGAGCATCCAATCATCTCAGAGGCAACCCATAGCGACCGTATATTGGTATCTTAGTCGAATCTAAATGGTCGCTAGTTGAGAAAGTGGAGAAAGTGCTTCAAATTTGTTGCCGATCGTGAGCTCATGTTGACTGAGGCCTTTGGCACGCGCTCAGTTCCGAAACAGCACTTTCACGGGTCTCGGTAACATATTCTTTTGAATAAGATTATGCTACCGATTCATAGCTGATTGGTGTGAGAATATGACACGGTAAAGGTTAATTTAAAGGTATATTCACCATAGTACTCGCCACCAGTACTGTTATCAGATCATTCACTACATTATTTTAATTTATTATTTGCTTTACTCCCCCTTTACTCCGCTTTGCTTAGCTTTACTTTACTTTGCTTTACACACGTACATTTTATTGTTTATTTTCGCACAGACGTATATAGGGTGTCATAATAAATAGCGGTAATAACGAGAGCTCACGAATATGCAAGTTGGGTAGAAAGCGCCCGGTGTTGGCATCTAATTTCAATTGGGTGGTTAGTATAAGATTGAAATATAACAGTAAAAGATAGGTTTAAAGCGATAATGAGGACGAAAGAGGTTAATAGAGTGGAACAAACAAGCAGATCGAAGACAAGAAACAAGTAGAGAGTATAATGCAATATTGTGGATAAGAGGGGAAGGCAGTGCTCGCATTCGACGTCTAACAACCATCCAGTTGAATAATGAAAAAGTGTCTGAGTTTCGTTGAATGGGCGGGTCGAAAGTAATTTACTTTATTACATATTAAAAATTATGCAATTTATCTTCATCATGTGATTCGTCTTCGCTACTAGTTGTAGGGGTTCCTGTAGTAGTCTTTGAAGTAGCTGTTGTTGAAGAAGAGGTTGTTATAGTAATCCTGGTATTTGAAATAGTGCTTGTTGTCGTCGTGATGGCTAGATGGTGCAGAAATTGATCCGCCGTAGTAGCTGTTGTGCCAATAGTTGCGAGATGATGCAGAAGACGGTGCAGGATCTACGCTGCCCTCTCTAATGACTGCAAAAACGAGAATGATCCATAGGGGCCGTACATAAATCACGTCATGCTCAGGGAGGGTGGGGAAGTGGGGGAATGGGGAGGGGTACGCGCTAGCGCAGCAGGAGAACAATGAAATGTCAATCAGTCCTGGAGTCGTGGCTGCAAAAACGAGAATTATCCCAAGAGGCCGTTCATAAATTACGTTACGCTCATGGAGAGGGGTGTCGCAGAGGGTCCGTGACCTGATTCGAGACGGAGAGGGGAATGTGGCGCGTCAGCGCGGCAGGAGAACAACGACCTGTCAATTACATGTCCTCGGTAACCGCCAGCTAATTAATTAGGGTCAATCGGTCTGCTGGCACACCGACCGATATAAAGTGGTAGGTATACGATTTGAGAGCAAAAAACCAGTGATGTTCCGGGACCATCCCAATTCCATTCGTTTTCAGGCCCCGTCAGTTTTCGAAAATCGATCCAGGGCATGTCGTTAACCGGTGCGGGGTCACTCCTCCCGTTTGACTTGACCATCACATTAATAAAAAAGTGCTAATATTCAAATAATGTAAGGCCCTTGCGGTAATTGGTCCATGGCATGAACTCATCAACTCACGCAGATTGTCTCTGAACATTCGATCTAGCCCTTGGAAGGGAGGCTCCTCGCACTTGTAATGAGTTCTGCCATTCTCCACTTTATACTTGCGGTAGACGACACCGTAATTATCCATATGTTCATCATCGGATTCGTCATCATCGGAGTCCGACTGATGGTACCAGGGTTTCGTTGTCCTATAGTGAAGGCGTCCCCTTGGAACGCCCTGGAGTCGTGGCTCATACGATGGTTCGGTCCTGCTAACGACTGCAAAAACGAGAATGATCCAAAGCGTTAAACTTACACATTCAAAGA
This sequence comes from Plectus exinocaudatus, assembly GCA_034698105.1. Taxonomy (NCBI): domain Eukaryota; kingdom Metazoa; phylum Nematoda; class Chromadorea; order Plectida; family Plectidae; genus Plectus; species Plectus exinocaudatus. The sequence goes on from JAQGAX010000504.1 coordinate 5,407, forward strand.
AAGATCCAAAAGTTACGGTACACTCTAAACACGCATTTTCTGCTTAGCTGAGATTTAGGCTTAGATAACGCATACGTAACGAGTATACTGTAAAGTTAGGTTTAAGTTGCGTTTGGCGTTGTAACAGACCATCACGCAGTATAATGACAGATTGTCTTACTACCATCCAAAGCGAGAGGAATTATTTGAGAAAACATGCCTTGGAAACTCGCTAACTTAATGAAATCTTTTGATAAGAAAACGTGCGTTCTAATACAACAGGAGCCACTGACTAAACCCCAGATAAGTATAGGATAAGTATATTGTATAGGATTGAATAGAGCCCCCTTTGGACAAAAACGCAAGGCCCCTTTCTCTTTTGGGCTAATTAAGAGCGATGACTGCCTTCACAGACCATTCGAAATATAAAGCCCCGGACAACCCCAGATAACCTTAGGCCCGGGATAGCTTTCATCATTTTTGGCCGGTGATAATGTGGGGTGGTTTTCACGGTTTCACAAGTACCTCGGCCTGCATTCACAATGAAGCACTTGGACCGAATCGCGTGCGCTATTGTCGACCGGTCGATCGGCCGCGCAAAGGTATTCTCGCACTAACGGATCGATTGGCCGCCGACGAACAGAAGCTGATTTTAACTGACTCCTTCGAATTGCATAACACGGTTGTGCAATCGCCGTTTTTGTAATGGGGGTAATATTTCGACTCAACTGCCACATAAATAAAAAGAGTTAATATTTAACTAATGTAAAGCACTAGCCCGCAAATTGATCAATCATGGAAATGCTTATGTGACTTAATAGACCTTCCGGGGCTTAATATTTCGAATGGTCTGTGAAGGCAGTCATCGCTCTTAATTAGCCCAAAAGAGAAAGGGGCCTTGCGTTTTTGTCCAAAGGGGGCTCTATTCAATTCTATACAATATCTTGAATTTGCCATGAAAATACTGAAAGTTTTAGACTTACCGTGATTATGTTCGCGACGAACCATTGCGCCGTTTTGCATTGGACAAATCTTTTCGTCTCGCATCCAGATGAAAGCTTTGCAGCTGGGCACATCGCAGTTGTAGCGAATTCGATCATATTTCAGAGGTCGACCCCTGACGTAGCCGAAATCGTTATGTCGAAAATTTTGCATTTCTTATGTTTCTTCAACTCGCTCGCTGGTAATAGAAGCACTGGTTAATAAAAACTTTTGTTCAACAATAGGCCAATTAGACTTCACGTTGATGTTTTATAGATGATTCAATAAGCAGATGATTCAAACGTACCAATTCCTATTCACTTGGGCAACCGAACGACCGGGCGATGCGCAGAAACAGCAAATGAAACAAAATACAGCAGAACGGCAATGTTCCAACACGAAAACAGCGATTGCACCACCCGGAAACAGCGATTGCACAACGTGTTATGCAATTCGAGGGAGTCAGTGAAAGTCAACTGCTGTCCTTCAGCGACCAATTGATCCTTTGATGCGAGGACACCGTTGCGCGCCCGATCGACCAGTCGACAATAGCGCACGCAATTCGGTTCAAGTGCTTTATTGTGAATGCACGCCGAGGCCGCAGCCACCGCAGGCCGCAAAAATCACACCACATTATCATCGACCAAAAATGATGCAAGCTATCCCGGGCCTAAGGTTGCACTTATCTGGGGTTCAGTTGGTGGCTACTGTTATACTTCTCCTGTATTCAGTGAGTTGCAAGTGAGACGTGGCCACTGGGGGCATTGGGGTTCATACACCCCCAGGGCACCCTGATACCCATGAGCCAAAAGTGGTCTGGGGGCATGAAATAAAAATTTGTACGTTGGCAACTAAAAAAAGGTCGCCAACTATGTGGCTGGACGTATTAATAAATACCCCCAGTCGGTGAGCCACCGGCTATTTGGGGGTCCCCAGACGGAAAAATTTTGGTCCAAATACCCCCAGACTCCCAGGCCTTGGCCTTTCTGTTGCAAACTAACGTTGTTGGGCAAAGACTGGCCTATGTCTGTTGCAAGGGGATTGAAACTTCGGCCTGGAGTCTAGAGGTGCAAAAACAGTTCTGCTTCAACAAAAAAATGGAAAAATCAATATTGCATTGTTTAAATGGACCGCACCGCGAAGTATAAATCCAGCTTAATGGCTTTACAGCGAAAGTTCTAACGGGGTGGGCGGATTCTGGTGCCTTCTGACCCAACAGCACTCAGAGAAATGTTGTCGTCCTGTCCTGTACCTACTTTTACTTTGCTCTGTGGAAGAAGTAGTTTCTTTTGGATAAATGATCTTTGCAAGAAATCAACTGAACCACCGAGTATTCAGAGGATGGACTTTCCGTCACACGATTGATGGCAGCAATCGACACAACTCGGTTGCCCCAAAAAGTGACTCCCGAATTATTGAATTCATATACATATTGTGCTACCATTTAAGAAAGCAGATTTACTGAAAAAGTAAAATTTACTGGTAGTTTCAGCTGATGACAACGAACTGAACCGGACCTTCTTTAAAAGTGTCCCCCGGTCTCTTTGCTATATTTTTCAGTATACTTGCGCAGGAGCTCTTCGAGATGCGCGATTTCTGAATGCAGGGTACGGTTGTGTTTTTCCAGCTTGGCGAGCTCTTGTTTCAGCAGCATGAAGTAGGCCTTGCGGTTGCCGCGCAATATCCTGGACAGTTTGTTGTTGCGGTCGCGTAGGCGGCGGCAGGGAGTCGACGGATATGGAGCGGTGCTTGAACAGCGAGATGACATAGATGGCGCTAGAGAATTGGCCAGCTCTTCCGCTGAGATAATACGCACAGCAGCCTTTGTCGTCTGAAATAAGAGAATGTTAATTTCGCGTCGTTAGTTAGTAATTTGTTTCCTGCAATTCACACAATAACTAAATCAACCGAGAGGGGGTAATTGTGCAAAATGAGAACTTTTTATCGGGATGGAAACTACTGAGTTCTCGTAAACTGAAGATTTTGAATTTTTTTAGCAATAAGGGAAAGGATATGATACAGATCGATTCACTAATGAAGAATAACTGATATATCTTCGATCTATTGAATAATACTTCTGCGAACAAAACGAGTCTCTGGGTGTCCCTAACGAGTCAATTAAAAGGCGCCGTGCCATCATTCACGATTAACAGACAAACCTTACCTCATCATCGTCGTGTGAGATGGCGTGAGGAGCATTGTAAACCTGAATCCCATAGTCTTCTCCATACTGCGGCTGCTCCCTAACGAAAGCTGTTTGGTCAGCAGGTAGCTGACCGATATTGGCGAGAATTTGGGCCAGCTCCTCCTCGGAAATGGGCTCAAGGCTGGCCATGCTGTCCACTTCATCAAATGAATTCGGCCACTGTGGTGGCTCGTATTTGGAGACTTTGGGTTGGGGGGTGTTAGGTTTGTTCGTCTGCAATGAGAATCATTTCGGTATGAGGCAATGAAATAGTTAATTAATGGCTAGATTAGAAATAAGCGAAAGGAATCTTGCACTGGATGCGATAAAGATCGATCCACTCACCTTTTTCTAAATTTTCGAAGTATCACAGTGGAAAATTCTAATGAAGAATAACTGATATATCTTCGATCTATTGAATAATAATTCTGCGAGCAAAACGAAATCTCTGGGAGTCCCTAACGAGTCAATTAAAAGGCGCCGTGCCATCATTCACGATTAACAGACAAACCTTACCTCATCATCGTCGTGTGAGATGGCGTGAGGAGCATGACCATCCTGACTCCCATAGTCTTCTCCACACTGCGGCTGCTCCCCTACGAAAGCTGTTTGGTCAGCAGGTAGTAGTAGTTCGAAATCGGTGACAAGTTGGGTCAGGTTCTCCTCGTAAATGAGCTCTCTGGCCATGCTGTCGATTTCGTCAACAAATTCAGTCACTGTTGTAGTTCGTAGTTGGAAACTGCCAGCTGGGACGTGTCGAGCCTAGGTTACTATTTGAATAAAATATTGACATCAGGGCTTCGTCTTAAGGGAGTTTTCTATCATGAATGACGGTTACGCAAGAAGATATGGAATGGATCCATTTCCCGTAACTTTTCCTTTCAGTTTGTTTTTTTGCATTTCTACTTTACATAAAATTCGTTTCAAAACCTGCAGTCCAAATGTGGACAAAAGAGTGATTAAGTCCGCATATCGCAAACCATTGCAAGCAAATCGCTTAAAATGAAACCTTGAAGTCAATCCGCAATATATTACTCAAGCTAAATCAAATTTTGTAATTTTTCTGAGAAAAACTTCTCTTAATTGCATAATAAATTCTCTAAGTTTCAGTTTAATTGATGCGACAATCGTAAAAATATTTGAACACAAAATCGTGGCTACGTAATGCACTGTCGCCTTGTCAGCTAGAATTGCGTATGTCAGTTGACATGACGACTATAGTCAAAAATTTTTGATCGTTCAACCGGAAAATTCACGTTTGGTCCCACAACGAACAGGTTCAACGCACAATGCTGAATATCGTTTGCGTTCCAAAACAGAATCGATAATGATTCTGGGTAAAGTAGTGCAGTACCTTTACGATAAAGCTAAATCAGGAAACTTTTCCATTGCGAAATACGGTGCTCAATATCAATTTCTTGTGAACCAGTAGAAATTTTGAGTATACGAGGCTATCCGTATAAAAGCACATCAAGTTTCGCTCTCTCTTTGCAGTGCAATGTAGGCTATGTCAAACACCGTCTGTACGCCGCCGTCCGCAGTAATCATGATTCGATAACAAACAACGCTGTAAACTGCCATCGGTCACGCCCAGTTGAGTAAGGCAAAGCAATGCAACAACTCTGCGATATCTCAATACGAACGATCCTCAGACTAAAAGTCGAAAAAACTGAAAGCTGGTTAACGTTTTATTATCCTCACTTGATTTAATTGATTTGCACCTTTATTGGGTCCTTGAGCAAAACGTACTTGATTCATCGCAATGATTAAGTGTTAAAAAATATCCGTTGCGCCAAAGCGATCTTTTTGGTGAACTGGATTAGTTTATTAGGCATCGAAGTGGTTGATCGACAAGGCTGTTATCCATCTCAATACAGTAAAACTTCAATTTAGGATCGATCGTGTATGTTGAGCGTATATTCAGGTCTCTTATATCCTGGTTTTACTATACTGTACATAATCGGAAGTCGCAGAGCTGCGATCAGCGGCGCATTTACTGTAGCGGATTGCAAATCACAGTGCGTACCAATTGCGACTACCGTTTAGAGGGCTGCATCTTTTTTGGAACGTGAGGTTCATACTTGCACGAAATTAGGCGTTCACTTTCGGTAATTTTAGGACTCAAATCAAGAAGATGCACTACTTGAACCACTAAACTATTACATACTGGCGAACACGATGTTTCGCAATCTCTGCTCAGAAAAAGTTTCAACTTGTGTTAGCAAAGTTTGTGAACAATGTGCAGAATTTATTTCTAGTGCTTCAGCGATTGAAGTTGCTTTGTTTCATGAATTTCATATTTCGTTTGAAGAATTGTATGTGCGCTGCGATGCTATTGTTTGCAACTTAATGACAGTAATGTTTACACAAAAATCGCGCTACTTTATGTCAATGCACACACAAAGAATAAACAAGTCAAGCATTACGTATTCTATTTATCTGGATCAATATAATGACAGCGAACTGCAATAGAAAAACGATCGGAATACGCTCTAAGCAAAGACAGACTCATATACGATAATGGTGATCAAATAGAGTAAATAAAAAACTTTTTTTTGTGATTTTCATTTTTGACATCTTCATGAAAACGCAATTCAGAATCTTTTTTGTGTTTTTTCTTTTTTGAAGAACTCAGGCAAACTCGGTTGACTTACAGTGGCCACCCGTTGTCGATCTGTGAATTATTGTTTTGAAACCCATAGTGTGGTACCAAGCAAGAAAGTATACACTCCGAGTGAAAGATATTCATCCGGATGTCGCAGCCGATTCCAGCCGACGTTGATGAGCCTCTCTCATTGGAATCACGAGCTCTTCAAGATTCTTGACATCCCAATGTAGGTTACGGTTGCGCTTTTCCAGCTCGACCAGCTCTCGTTTCAGCTGCGCGAACTTGGCCTTGCGCTTCTCGCGCGACTTCTTGGACGCTTCGTTATTGCGGACGCGCAAGCTCCGCTTGGAAGTCGTCGGATATGGGGCGGTGCTTGAAGAGCGCGACGACATCGACGACGGTGATCGAGCGTTGACCGTCGTTCCCACTGAACCGATACTAGCTGGGGTCATTGGCATCTAGAATAAGGGGCTTTCAATTTCATATACTTCAGACACTGATTGGATGTTGGTCAGAAAAGGGTATCCCATAATCAGACTTGGGCACCGGTCATAACCCCAACCCATTTCTCCAAATCCTATCGGACCTCCCATAACCCCCAAGCCCAAATCTGCCCATAATTTGTTTCTTACAGGGTATCAAATCTGCACGGTAACCCTAAGTCAACCAGCGTACATTGCAGAAATGGAATTTTGTCGTAAGAGTAACACTCTGTCCAAAGAAATAGCAGATTTTAAATTTTCAGATGGACCCTCACAGCTAAGCTACCACATCGTCCACTTTTAAAATACTCTTGTGCTGTTGAGTGTAAGCGAACCAATCTACCGTAAATGACAAAAGAGATTTGCAGCATCAGCCTACGTTTAGGTGCTACCTGCAAACCTCTCTCAGGAAAGAGGTGAAAAATTAACCAACCTCATTGCTGGGGACCATGCAATCCACGTTGTCGTTGTCCAGCGCTTTGATGAACGGATTCAGGTTCATAGTCGATTCGATAAAGTTCTGATCTTCAGGGCCTTCAGAAGGTGTTTCTCCACCCATTTTCACTTTCGGAATGAATCCGCTGTTCTCTGTCAAGAACTCTGCCAAGATCTTCTTGTCCAACTGCAACGAGAATCATATCAGTATAAAGCCAATGAAATTGTTAGTTGATAGTTAGATTAGGAAGAAGGGAAAGTGAGTCTGACGTCGGCTCAGACACAAATAGATCCATTCACGGGATTTTGTTACGCTTTTGAAGTAACGCTGAGGTAAAGTTTCTTTGTGAAGAATGACTTTCAAATCTTCGGTTCATTGAGTAATGAATGATATTGCGAACAAAATAAGTTCTCTGGATCTCTCTAACAGGAAATTAAAAGGTGGCATGTCGTTAGTCATGATTAACTGACAAATCTTACCTCATAATCGTTGTGTGTGATTGTGTGAGGTGCACGACCACCCTGACTACAGTACTCTACTCCATTGTGCGGCTGCTCTCCTGCGAAAGCTGTTTGGATAGTGCGTAGCGATTCTGCATCTTGAAGTTGGGCCAGTTGCTTTGCGGATGCTGAACGAAGGTTGAGGATGCTGACTGAACCATCGAACCAAATCGCTGGGTCCTGCGACGCATTGCCTGACAGCGCTGGGGGCAACTGCTGCGGCTGATGCACGTCACTGGGTACTGTAGACCACGGGTCCTTGTTGAAGAATTTGGGCTGGGGTGTGTCGAGTTGATCATTTCCCTGATGAGCAGGGGATACAGCTGGCTGTCCAAAGAAGACATCAACGATGATGGGGGTGAGAGGGCGGAATGGATCGACATCATTGAGATCAATTGGCAGCGGACTGTAGCTGGTTGGAGAGAGCATTTTCAGGGCGTTTGCGACTGTGCCTGAAAGTAATACGGTACGTTCATGTTGCTTGCTAATCGGTTGCTCTCTTGCTTGTATGTATGCAATATTTTGCTCATCAATCAATGTTCCTTTGACAGGAAAAGTCCCGCTCATATTTCATGCTTCCCGCAATTTTACTTGCCCACCCACAGTTTCTCATCATTTTGCAAAACTTTCAATTTGCTTGACAGTTTGTATCTCATAGGATATGTGCACAATAATTTGAATGCAACTATAAAATTACAGTACCTGGGAGATATGACAGAGGCTGCAGAGGCTCGACGTTCGCCACAAAGTAATTGTACTCGGAAGGCACATAAAAAGCCCTGCCCGAACTTGGCCGAGTGCGTCGTTTGGAAACGCTGCGATTGAGGACTCGGACCGCCTTCAAAACAACATCCGAAGACTTGATCGTTCCGTTGATTGCGCATTCGGTCTTTCATTCCGTCGCTTTGTAGGCTGATGGGCGGGTGATAGACACTCGAGGATGCGGAGAAGTCCTTGACGGCGGCGGTGTTTACGTAGACGGCCGACATCGATGACGTCAAAATGTACTGAATGCTACTTCTTGCCTGTTGAGAAATGGTGAGCGCTGCGTGCGTTCAAGAACAAACTGAAAATAATGAGAAATAGCCTATTGTAGTTTGCACGACCTCCGTTAGTCAAACATTTCAAATACTCTACGCTGCGGTGCTGATACTTCGGCGTGGCGTTTGGTTGGACAAGAAGGGGATGGGGTTAGGCGTCAAGTACGTGAATCGTTCGGTTCAGTTTGTTCGGCGTCGCTATGCTATTCGATGTGTGACAAGTCTCAAGGGTGGGCAGGAGGAGAATGGAAAGGGGTGGAAGCCGCCCCCTACAAGAGGAATCTGTCGACCCCCCAAAGAAATGTCTCTAGTACGCGAGTTCTCATCACTCACAGCCATATCAGAGCCCCTTTTGGATTCACACATTCGTTTGTAACAACCTATGCAATTTTATCAAAGTTGAAGCCATCATCAATTTCCTCTAATGTTTGTCGATAATTAATACGTCCCTCTAAATAGAGTATTTGGACAAACATGACTGAATGTCAATGTATTGCAACGCGTAAGAATCAGGGACGAGGGAATGGATGAGTGAATCACCTGGGTGATTCACCCCCTGTTCAGCATTGAAACTTTTGAAGATAACCAACAAAACATGCAAGCAAATGGATATTAGAAAGGACAGGAAGGGTAGAAAGGAGAAATGTGAAGATGATCACGCTTTCTCCACACAACGCGTTATCCATACCCCACGCCCATTTCAGCACCTGTTTAAATACTTTTCGCAAAGAACACAACTGTAGTTGGCCTTCTGCTAGAAGGACACTTGAGGAATGAAGCGGGATCGAAGTGGAATTTTTCATAATTATGAAATGTCTGTAACAGAAACGTACCCAAGCTTCGATTGAACTGGGCAATGGCGGCTAGGTGTGCAGCAGAGAAGATTGTTTGACTCGACGATGCTCAGTAGGTTGATGACACCTGCAAGAATCATACGATTGTTCTGATGAGTTCAGCTAGGACACCACAGCCCGTTTCTCGGGGCTACAGTACCTTAGCAGTTACGGTTGACCTCCGCTTTTCTAGCGCTTGAGCGATGTGCTCGCCGCGAGACAAAACAACTGAATAACACTTGAACAGCAGAGCGTGCGTCCTCTAGGACTTACGAAACGCGATGACGGCAATGATGTAATCGTCAGCCAATAGGCGAGCTTCGCTTTGTCAGTTGCCATGCCGACACGCCTTCGTGTCAGTGGCCAACAGATGGCACGTCACCGCCGATCGATAAAAGTGCGTAAAGTTTTGCTAGGGCGGGTCGTTTTGCAGTGTAATGCCCGCTGTGGCAGTGTCTGTGTCTGACATAATGTAAGCGCCGTTGCCCGCAGAAACCATCACTCGATAATAGACAACGCTGCATCAGCACCATCGGCATCAGTCACATTTTACTTGTTAGCAGGGTGTGCGATGTCGAAAACGAACGATCCTCTGGCTACCAGCCAAAACAACTGCAGCTGGATAATTTATAATTGTCTCAGTTCATACCTTCAATTGACTAAATTGATTTTTACCTTTATTAGCCTCTTGAGTACCGCAAAGTTGATTGATCACAATTATCACACATTAAAACATACAGGTTTCGAAAGTGAACTGTGGAGTTTTTTTTCAAGGAAACGACTACATTTACACAAACATTGCGCTACTAATGTCAACATATACGCAAATAATACACTAGGCAAGCATCAGATATACTATTTCGTATGGCAGCGAAATGAACAAGTACACTTAAAAAGTTCTAAACAAAGATATATTCATTTTTCAATAATGGGGATCAAGTAGAATAAAATAAAAACCAAAAAATCTTCAAACAAACTCAGTTGACCAAAAGTGATTGCCCGTTGTCGATTGGTGAATTCCCGCATCACACCCATTAAGTTCCGTATCACTCGAGAAAGTTATGTACGCCGAATTAAAAGAATTGGAGGGTATTTTTTGGTTGTTCTGGTCGACGCCAGCCAATTGAACCAAGCCTTGATCATTCGAGTTGCGGACGGCCATCATCTCGGTCAACTCTTTCCGCAGCGCTTTGAGATGCTTGACTTTTGCCTTCAGGCTGCTGTTACGCAACTCCAGCTCGTTCCGCTCTCGTTTCAGCTCCTCATATTTGTTCTTGCGTCTGACGCGCGAGTCTCTGCATGCCTTGTTGTTGAGCTTGCGTCGTTGCTGATAGGCGGCTGTCTTAAAATACGGAGCGGCGCTGGAAGAGCGAGATGATGGCGGTGGGGAGCCGACCTCCTCCTTCACTGAGGCGACACCTGCGACGGTCTCTGGCGTCTGCAATAAAGGACTTTCAATTTCATAGATCTATCGTTTATTATGTATGTAATATAGGACACTTTCAGTTTCATTAAGCGTTAAGTTACACATTAGGAATATGAGGCTTTCATTTCACACAGCTACCAGCAGCAGTGGGCTCTGTTTTAATTTGATAGGTTTCATGTTATGGTTGGGGAGAATGCTAATGCTTTG